>CM040929.1:19654050-19876550 GCA_023029165.1 Gobiocypris rarus | reverse complement strand
TACCTTGCGAGCGACACAAGATCCTCTGGGCAAAGATGGCCTGTGGGATGCTGTACCTCTTTAACTCCGCCGTTATTCGCTGAGCCACCTCCTTGGTGTTGATCTCCTCGACCTGCCCTGACCCACCGCTCTGTCCGCCGCCTCCTGCTGCCTGCCTATCCCGCTCCGAGAGCACCGACCCGTTCGCCTGAGAGTGCGAGTGACTGTGGTGGTGATGGTGGTGGTGATTGATGCCGTTGAGAGAACCCATGATGCCCGCCCCATGCCCGCCTAAACCCCGCGCCAGGTGCTCCTCGCCCCGTCCGAGCATCGCAGCGTGGGACTCGAAGCCTCCCGTGGAGATCATCTTGTCGTTCCCCAGGTGAGCACTCGGACCGTACGCGCCCAGAGTCTGTTGAGAGTTGTGCAAAGACCCAAGGCCATTGGAAAGAGGCGATAAAGATTGTCCCATCCCGGACAAGTCTTTGGAGTAGTGGCCGTATAGGTTGCTCATAGATGCGAGGCCCCGGTCATCCCGCATCAGTGTGAAGCTGCCGCTGACATTCCCGGCGGTGAGACGCTGGTGCGCGGGATGGTGATGAGCGTGAGGATGTGGGTGATGGTGAAATTTCTCTGAGACGTTGGATATGGGAGGCAAATGGTGCTGCAGCGGCGTCAGGGTGGTGTAAGTGCTGCTCAGACTCATGCTCGAATCGCACGACATGGTCATCGCTGGATGGAGAGGACCGGACAGCGAATGGTCCGTGCGATACTCCCCGGCCCCGTCCAGTATTGAGGCCATGCTGGACACCATCGCTGACCTCCCGTGCGATGACACCAAGTTCCTATGGGTCGTCGACTGTCGCGCGTGAGGAGAGTTCATCAAGTCTCCCGTTTGATGGGAGTGTGACACGCCGTGCAGATTCCCAATGTTTTCCATTGTAAGTTCCATTGTTGAAAGACACTGTTTTCCCCCTCTCTCTCTTTCCTTTCTCTCTCACACTCTCCCTTCCAATAAATTTTAAACGATCTCAAAGCCGCGCGCCATTGATCCCCGAGATCTTCAGTGTTAGTCAATCCAGCATTTCACCACGCACATGTACGTACGCCTGGTGTCTAAACGCTTGTATCTATAGCCGTGGCGCGCGTCTTACTACTGACAGTCGAAGCTGACCGAGTGAGAGTGTCTGTCTCGTGACCGCGCAGCATATTAAGATGTGTGTGCACGGGCGCGCGCACCCCACAAAATAAAGGTTTTTCGGTGATTCTTGGATTCAGCAAAAAGCTTTTTTTTCTATCCAGAACTAATTATTGTTATGTAGGGATCTTTAGTTAACTTTGATGTTTAATTATTCAGTTAGGCTACTTCAGCCTATTGGTTTCTGATTAGTCTGGAACACCAGCAGACTGTATAGGTGTTGCCTAAAGAACTATAGACTAGAGAATTTTTTTTTTTTTTTTTTTTTTTTTTTTTTTACTTATTCAAGACGCAAAAGCCTTTTAAAGGGTGTACACTCACACAGTTGGGACTAGGGCTGACGACACCAATATTATCTGTTGTACAGACATAGGTGAATCACTTTCTCTCACAATTCGTCCCTCAGCTGTCTTTTAAATATGAGACCGAAATCGAGTGTTTTTTACTGATATGAGGTGCATCTGCTCACTTTTGACACCAGTGTTGTGAATTATTGGGGATTCCTTTATGGGCATGATTCATCTGTTTCTCCTGATAAAGTTGCTTAACTTGGCGCCAGTGCGCGACATCTTAATGGTTAAATATTAATGGATTCCCCAAACCCCAAGTAGATAAGATAGTCAAATTCCTTTTGAACGACATAAGATCACATGACTGAACATATCATATTTGCGATAATCGCTTGAAAGTTTAAAGAAATGTCGTCATCAACCAAATAGACTATTTGCAGTTTTATAAGGCTTTATAGCGTATTGTGGCCGAAACTAACGTGATGTAATTAACTCCATGCTTTGAACAGCAGGCAAAATAAACGTATTAAAAGAAAGAAAGAAGGTGAGGCAAACAAATCAACGAAAGAAAACTTACGCAGGCTTCATAGCCAGTGTTTTTTTAGGCATAATACTCACTTTCATTAAGTTGAATGTCTATTTTTCTGTTTTGTATTTCTATGATGCTTGTACATGGACAACATGCAAATGTATCATTAATTTATTTACTTTGTTGTTCCATTTACATTCAGGCCTGCCATTTGTAATTCACTTGCCTAGACTTGAGCATATGTCCTTTGACACTGACTTGTTAGTATTTGCTCTATGTAGGCTATTTCGTTTACTGTCTTAGTGATAAGTAGGATATCCTTTAGGCTATATTTCAACTTTTTTATTTTAAAAGATAGCCTAATAGTTCACACTGCTAAAATTTATTTTATGGCATATACGACATACTACGAGTTTTTTCCTCAGATGATCACTTCCGGTTCACGCCTATTATTAATGCCTCAGTCGCTGATCAATACATTGATCATTCAGAGTGGGATGGGCAATAAATGTAATATATTTGTTTTCTCTGGGCTTGCTAAGGGTAAATTCCCATTGTCTCTGCACTATCATAATCCAACTCATTTATTTGCAGTCAATAAATAAAACGGAGGAAAAACATCGATATATTTATATAGCCTTCCAAAAAAGACCCTTTCTTTTTGGTCGAATTTCCTTGGATCTTAATCGCTGGACGAGCCACAAAATAGTTTGTGTGCATAATAGGCCCAGAGCCACAACATTCACAACAAGAAAGCCTAACTTCACCATTTAGCTTCAATGCAAACATTCAGACAGGAAATTAAAATTGTATTAGGATATAATTGTGAATAGACTATGACGTTAGAAAAAGCATCCTTGTCCGTTGGGATTTCTGTTTCTTTATTGATCCTTGCAATCAGTGTTATTGAAAATAAATTAGGCCGCTCACAAATCTTTGCTGCAGCTTTGCAGTATTTTATTCACGGTCCTTTCACTATTTATACTATCATAAAGTGTAATTATATATTTTAAGTTCAGTAACTGTTTGTTATTTGATAATATGGAACTGAAGCCTTA
This sequence comes from Gobiocypris rarus, assembly GCA_023029165.1. Lineage (NCBI taxonomy): Eukaryota > Metazoa > Chordata > Actinopteri > Cypriniformes > Gobionidae > Gobiocypris > Gobiocypris rarus. The sequence goes on along the minus strand of CM040929.1, from coordinate 19,873,496 downwards.
TTGTTGGGTAGCCTGTATTAATTGCGAACATCTAAATTAACTAAGGGGTTGGTGATACGATAATGTTATGAGGCGGCCCCGACCAAAAAGGGTTCAGATATTTCTGGATCATATATCTGGACACAACCACAATTGATTATTGCATTGATTTGTTCCTTGCTATTTACAAAATCATGCTCTGCTATGACAGGATAATTGAATGCGGTTTAATGTAGAGATGCACAGTAACAGCTGATGCGTTTGCTTGTGAGAAGATCGCCAGTTAGTTTTGATAATTGTTTTTACACATCTCCATTTATGATATTGGGACCGTATTGCAGTGCCTTTCCTGTTGCTTTCCTGCACCGACCTGTCGATGTATTTATTTATTTTAAATATTATATTTGCTTAAGTTAAACATAAGATAAAAGGGTGACAATTATCAAGTTTTGTAGAGAATGTCAATGGTTTATCAGATTAAAAGATAATAAACGTGCCATACACATGAGTGTATACTTCTGATCATCTGATTTAACAACCCCAAAAAGTGTATTTAAACTGTAAAATTATTTGATCAAATGCTGCACCAAGAAACACATTTGCCTTTGTTTTAAACTGATATATTGATGCTGTTTTTCTAATTGTAATTATTTGCGTGGGCCTGTGTGGGTTGAGAGGTTGCTTATATTGCATATTTAATCTACCCAACAGAATTTGAATTCTTTAGGGGGTAAAGTTTTGTAGTATTCTCTAATAATAGTGTTTTGATTCTCTGAATAATTTCTTGGAGCTTATAGTGTAAAACTGTACTTGCTGCATAAATGATTAGAGAGCAGACCCTGATTTAATTTTCGCTCGAATATTCAAATGAGCTAGACGTACCCTGTGGCTCACATAGTATGAAATATTAAAGCTGTCGATATCCAAATAGAGACTAGGAAAGCCATAGAGACTCAATATTTTACTTTGCATTTTTTAGGGTGTAAGTCTACAAACACAATTGCTTAAGAAGTGTGTCCACCGGTTGCATTATATTTAATATCATACACAATTTACACATATCATTTTGACACATTAAATTTAAGATTAACTCTTGAAAATAAGTTGTCCGGGTCATAATGACAGACGACTGAGATTTAATTTTAAATGTGCAATTAGTCCTTCCAATAATCAATAATCAGTATTTGACAATATTTGTCTGGAAACCAATTACCCTGAAATATTCAAAGAGCAAAATTAACAGTAAAGTAAAGCAAACAAACATTCTAATGTTATTTCACTAAACTTTAAACAACTCAACTAATTTAAACGTTTTCCTTGTTATTCTTTCTAATTATATATTTAATAATTTAATATATTTTGTTGTTTAACCTGTCACTCGGATATGCGAGGATGATTGAATTAGTGATGTATGCAGTGTGCTTTAAAGGTCCAGATAATCTTTCTGTGGGTTTGATTAGTTTCTATCACATAGTGTGACAAAGATAGACTCAAATATGCTTGACTGCATTAGTAGTATCACTCGGCTGATCGATCACACCCTAAAGTAAATTTACTTGAATCGGTTTATTGGCAGAAGTCAAGCAGTCCTGTTGAACTGACCATTGCAGCAGAGTTAGGCGAGACTCTGACATTTATTTTCTCTTCACACAATAAAGTCTTTAGGATTCGGCTCTGTAACAACTTAAAATATTCCGCACATGTTTTGATATTGCAATAACATCATCTTTACGCTTACATTAAAACGTGGAGCACAAAAATATTGGATTGCCTGTGACAAAATACTATTTAATTTTGGAAAACAAGTTATTTGGAAAGTCATTTTTCTTTTAGTAATTAAGAAAGATCATTTCTGTGCGTCAGAGATTATTGAAACACGTGCAGACTATTTCTAATAAGTTGAACACATCGAATAAATATATTTTTTTCAACATTTTTAAATGTTTTAAATTATTATTGGTACCACTTTATTTTACAGTGTTCTTGTTACATGTTACATATTACTATAAATTGTACATAATTACATGCAATTTACCTTACCCACAGCCTGATAACCCTAACCCTAAAGTACATGCAGTTATTATTACTCAGTAGGCTACTTAAATGTGTAAATGCCCTGTAACACGGACACCTTAAATTAGTGTAACCTTTTTTTCTTCTTTTTTTTCCCAAATGAACGTTAAATAGCCTATATACATTCGACTAAAACAACAGTCTGCATAGCATAATTCTTTTTGGTTATTAAACAAAACATCTCTATTTCTGTGATTAAAATAATCACACTTTTCTCAGATTGAGTCCTGCTCTGCAGGTGGAACCGGCTTTTCAGTGTCCCGTGTATTTAGAGACCTGTGTGTTTGACAATGCCGTGCGAAAGAGAGCATGTGATCTATGGCTCTGGTCGCTGATCGATATATCCGCATTCTGATCGATTGGTATAAAGCTTTTCATCAGAAAATGCTCCATCTTAGCCAAACGCGGTAGGCTATTCAAAAGATTTAAAACTTTAGAAAATGTAGTTTTAGTTTTAGCATTTTTAGAAATGTGCGTTCTTTAACTGCACTGCTTTTTGTGGGTAATAATTTAAATAAGTAGGCTAATATTAAATATCAAATAGTTTTTAGTTTTTTAGATCCATCACTCGCATTATCATACGTTTTTCGATATGAGTTTCATAAATATCAGCATCAAAAATCATGTTTTAGGCCTAATGCTCAACATAAGATAACGATGAATAGGCCTACATTATTAGACTTTTACAGTAGTTTTTGTCGTATATAAGTCAAAATAGCCTATGCTAAATATATGTATTGTTGTCTTTATATTTATCGCGTGTTCTTTTCCCACTATAACGATATTATTCTGATATATAATGTAGGCTATACTCCCCTCCTTTATGTAGTACAGCTGCACAAAAAAACACCAGGAAATTCTTTGCCTTCTCAGTCGGATAGCCAGCATCATTATTTAAATATGATCGATTACATCGATTATAGCCTGTTTCACAGATGTCATATACTTTCATTTTTTATCTGACCTCTAATTTTGCGAAATAAAATTAGGTTTAGGCTACTTGGCTGTGAGTCTGGAAGTAAAACGGGGCAAAAACAAGATTCGCTATGCAACATGTCTCTTTGGCGGGTAGTATATTGTGCTCTATATTAATATTTAGCCTAACATTTTACTTCCAGTAATTTCTTAAAATACACTTATTCTTTTAGGCTACTTTTGCCACCCACAGTTAAGGTGTGTTGACTTATAGCTAAGGTAAGTTATCAGTTTGCATATGCTCAAGCCATGCAAGAAAAATTTCTTCTTCATATGAAATGTATCTAATTTCACTGAACGTTTAAATGTCAACATGTCATTACACCACATAAATGTCAGACACCTCAGGTCATTGCTTTTCCCCTTAGTATTTTAGTAGCATTGCAATGATAACGATAACGTCTATCAACATAATTAACAATGATGAAATTTATATTAATCTATTAGTGATCATAGTTCAGTTAATTGAAACTACTGCTAACTGATGGTGATGTTATTAGGCCACATATGTTATCTTCACTGAAGATTTAAAAATGAATATGAATAGGTGAGTGTCTGTGTTAGAACTTCGGGTTAACTTTGGAACTGTTAAAGTAAAAAAAAAAAAAAAACTATAAAATACACATTTTAAATCGGCTTAGTTAAATTATCAAAAACCGTATTTGTGAACAATAACATGAAGATAATTTTGAGGTCTTAAAATAATCATATTCAGCATTTATACTGTTATGCAAAGTCAACATAGGCTATACTGTATATGTTGCAACTCGTTTTCATTTATAGTATATGTAATAACTCCTGGTAGAGCAGTGAATTTAGAGTCATCAATATCTGTGTACGTGTGTGTATGTGCGCACCTTCAGCTTTCAATACAAGGCTTTAGACAGAGAGGGGGAAAACGTTCCCAGCCTCCACAGCCGAGAAAGCACCGGTTGCTAGGCGACAGGCGAAGGAGAGATGGATTGAAAAGGCATACTCGATCAATTCCGGTGAGAGTGAGGGGGAAAAGGAGAGAGTGACCCAGGAAAGAGAGGGAGAATGCTATTGCGGCCAAAATCATACTGCAATCTTTAAGCTCGGTTAAAAAGCATCGTTCTGTTGTAGGCTATAGCTATATCTCTCTCTCCGTTACTCACACCTGCCGCCGCTAAAACATTTACCGCCGCCATTTTCTGAGTGACCTCAAAATCGTTCGTACACCTGCTTCGAATAGGTTCGTCCCAAATGACGGAGGATGATTTTTTTCAATTCTACAATTCACAGCCCGATTCGACAGATCCGAACAGATGCCCTCCACCCCCACTGCAAGCCACACATAGGCGCGCGCGCGCTCACCCCGCAGTGTGTGTCTGCACAGAGCAGTGTTGAGTGTATCGACTGTGTATCGATCCTTCCACTCACCTCCCTGCAGTCAGCTCTTGTCCTACATAGCAAGGCCTGTCTGATTCCTCCATTAATGGCCCTTATCCAGCGCCAATCTTTATTTAAACTGAAAGTAGGAATCAGCACCCCCCCACACACACATAGGCCTACACCCGCTGCACTTTCTTTCTTTCTTTCTTTCTTTCTTTCTTTCTTTCTTTCTTTCTTTCTTTCTTTCTTTCTTTCTTTCTTTCTTTCTTTCTTTCTTTCTTTCTTTCTTTCTTTCTTTCTTTCTTTCTTTCTTTCTCTGAGTAGAGTTACATGTTGCTCCTGTGGTAGGCTAACATCGAAATCGCTAAGCGTTTTAATCAGATCGAAGCGGTTTGAGTTGAATTTTTGCACTGGATTCGAATTTGGCTGTGGAAAGCGATGGGGGATCCTTATCTTTGCCATGCAGAAACAAGCCATAAGCAATAAGACATTGGTTTCTATCTGTGCTGGCACACACAATAGGGATTAATTGATCCCCTAATACCACAGATAAATCAATGTACCCTTATTTGGCCAATCCGAGCATGTGTCATTGGATAAACGGATGTCTTTACCCAATAGGAGTTGGACTGAGTGTGGATTGACAGCGCTCAACAGTGGATGGAGTCAATCAAATTGGCATTGGCAAGGGAGCTGTATGGACTTAACGTCTAAAACACTCTTCCTCGCCACAAGCTATGATAAGAAAAGGTTTAAACTACAACGTATAGGGAATTACAACAGTGAAATTGAAAACAAAAGAATGTACCTGTTGAAGGTTTTTTTTCTTTCTCTGTAGATGCCATATTTGATGTTAAGTGAATTTCCTTTCCTTTCCTTTGTATTTATCATAAAAGTAGAAATGGCATAGGTCTGTTTTCTAACTGTACACTTAGGCTATGTCTTATACGTTAATTTAATATTTTAATTAAAAATTTTAGTCATAAACCCTCATAAATTTCCCTAATAATATTATGACCCTAGCCTGTGTTAAGGTTTTTCATTTCCCATTTAAATTTTTCTTCACCACTGGAATTTTCTTGGGAATATGGATTTTCAGCATTTTGTTTTGCGTCATTTTCATTGACATCAAATTAAATAGGCCTTCAACCCCAGCTAGCATCTACATATACATATCGTACATAATAAAGCGGCGTCCTGCATAATGTCCCACTGACCCTCAGTGTTGACCTGCTGAAATCTCTATTTATATTCTAGAGATCTGCTTGATACTCTGTCTCTTTGTTTTGCATCCTTTATTTTTTTTCCACAAATTCCCTTCGTTTACCACAGTCATGATTTATCCAAACATTTTGTATCAAACACTGCTAAAAATATTCCCTTTCTTTCTCGAAATATTGATTTTGCCTGTAGCATTGTCTATGGTGTGTGTGTGTGTGAGTGAGTCTTTGGATGTGTTTTACGGGGTAAGGAAGGGGGGTGCCAACATTAAAGCAGAAAATGGGTTCAAATACTATGTGTTTTCCACTTTTAATAAAATCCTTGAATCGCCAGACACCACACAATCATCTTCATCAGCTTTGCTCCTCAACACGTCCTCAATTCCTTGGAGTGATTTGACGTGCTTAACTTTTACCAGACAATCCCATTCAAGTACACTATGCATTTTGCAAGTTAGTCATTTGCAAAATGGATGAAAAGCATATAATTTTGCTGCAACAATCGCAGGCTCTTTTGTCGTCGGGGCATAATGGAAATGGAGGGAACTGATCAATAGGTTATTGATTTTCATTGGATGGAGTTGGGGGAATTGAGAGAAAGCGAACGAGGAAGAAAGAGAGAGGGCGGTGGGGGCTGACTGTGAAATGCAGGTTTTTGAAATCTTCTGTTTAGAAGATGAATGCTTCTACTGGAAGCAGGTGATCTTGTTTGTCTCCTCACACTTGCCTGTTTTGAAACAGTTCTGGTGCATTGTGGGATTGGCTGACTCACAGGGCATAGTTCGCCTCCTTAAAACCCTGTTGCCAAAACACATGATGTGAACTTTAATCTGTGTCTGTTGGATCACAATGTCGAAAGTCTACAGTAAGAAGTCATTTTTGCAAAGAAATCCAAAACTTGGATGTCTGTTTTTCTTTTTTCCTCTTTCTGGACCATTTAAGGGACAGTTTACCCAAAAATGAAGATTAATTTATTCACTCTCATGCTGTTCCTAACATGACTGACTTTCTTGTGTGGAACACAAAAGATATTTGGAAAAATAGCTCTCTTTTTTTTGTACAATATAATAGGGGCAAAGGAGTCCAGTGTTGTTTTGGACACCGCTTACTTTTATTGTACAGACAAAAATAGTTCTTCAGCATAACGTATTTTGTGTTCCACAGAAGTTGGTCATACAGGGTTTAAACAACATGTTCTTTGAGACTGACTCAAAATGAGTCCACCTCACCAATGAACTCTACAAAACTCTCAGAAAATACAAAATTACAATCATTATCATGCGTTTATCTCCACATTTTATGGGGAGTTCCAATTGATCAGTCCTCGAGGGCAATTGGCCTGCACTTTGCAGTGTTTGGGGTGCAGGCTATGTTATCTGGGCCGGTATCGCAGACGGATGTGTGGTGATACGTGTCTATGGCGTGTTAATGCGTGAAGCTGGACTTGCATTGATCTCTGCGCAGGATGTCAAACATTTTAGCGGCGATCTCGTCCCTGTTATTGCTCTCCACCGCCAGGCTGTTAATGCATAAAAAATCGTTTGTCCCCATGTTTTCCTCCCCATCTCAATTGGACGCCCAGAGCAACAGAAGAATACCACGTTGTTTTACTCCATGAGCACTCCTCCCCCTCCCTTATTTCTGTTCTCCTCATCCCTCATCCTTCCATTTTTGTGTCCATCTATCTTTACGACACCTGGTTTCATCTCCTTAATGTTTCCGGACTTGACAGTCTCCCTGGTCAAAAATTCTTAATTAAGCCTGCTGTGTGTATTTGCAGTTAGGCAAATTGCAACCTGACAGGGCTAATAAAAACATTTTCGAGAGAGGGAAAGCGAAGGAACCGAGCGAAGGTGTGGAGAACCGTCATCCACACCCCAACAACCCTATCTGTTCCTTCCTCTCTTTATCACTGTCAGCCATTCCCTGCATCCTCGCATTTTCTACATCACAGCCCAGAGGAAGAAGGATTGATAAATATTGCGGGTCTACTTTTGCAGGTCTTTAATCTCTCTCCTTTTTTGTTTTGGCCTGCGGGACTCATCGATTAGAACATTAAATCAAAAATCTGGAGATGTAGATATGAAAGTTTTGTTTGCTATAGCTTTTTTCTTCTTCTCCATGGTTGGTACAGTTGTGTTAAGAATTATTGGCACCCCTGGTAAATATGATCAAAGATAAAATAAAATAAAAATCTGCATTGTTTATCCTTTTGATCTTTTATTCAGAAAATTCACAAAAATCAAACCTTTCATTGAAGTAAAAGAATTGAAGGTGGGGGTTAAATCACATTTATGAAATAAATGGTTTTCTCCAAAACACACTGGCCATAATTATTAGCACCCTTTTATTAAATACTTTTGCAACCTCCTTTTGCCAAGATAACAGCTCTTCTTCTGAAGAGTCTTCTTTTAATGCCTGATGAGTTGGGAGAACACAGAGATCAGACCATTTCTCCAATCCCGTCAGATCCTTTAGATGCTGGTGCTGCTTCTCTTAAGTTCACCCCACTCATCTATAAGGTCAGGGGACTGGGAGAATCATGGCAGAAGCTTCATTTTGTGCTCAGTAACACATTTTTGTGTTGATTTTGATGTTTGTTTTGGGTAATTTACCTGATGGAAGATCCAGCCATGGCCCATTATAAGATTTCTAGCAGAAGCCGTCAGGTTTAGATTTTTTATTGGTTGTTATTTGCTAGAATCTATGATGCCATGTATCTGAACAAGATGTCCAGGACCTCCAGCTAAAAAAATAGATCCACAACATTAAAGATCCAGCGGTATATTTAACCGTGGGCATGTGGCAAGAATCCTGTCCCTTTTGAAGTTCCAGTCGTTTCTGGCAACTGAATATGCTGGAGTTTGTTTTTGGATGAGCGAGGGGGATTTTTCTTGAAACCCTCACAAACATGGACATGTACTTTTTAGGCTTTCTGATCCCAAGACTCAACTAATCTCTTCAATTCTCCATCTGTGATCCTTGGAGAGTCTTTGTCCACTCAAACTCTCATTCTCGCCCTGCATTAGGACGATATACAGGTCATTCTAAAAAAATTAGCATATTGTGATAAAAGTTCATTATTTTCCATAATGTAATGATAAAAATTAAACTTTCATATATTTTAGATTCATTGCACACCAACTGAAATACTTCAGGTCTTTTATTGTTTTAATACTGATGATTTTGGCATACAGCTCATGAAAACCCAAAATTCTCAAAAAATTAGCATATTTCATCCGACCAATAAAAGAAAAGTGTTTTTAATACAAAAAAGTCAACCTTCAAATAATTATGTTCAGTTATGCACTCAATACTTGGTCGGGAATCCTTTTGCAGAAATGACTGCTTCAATGTGGCGTGGCATGGAGGCAATCAGCCTGTGGCACTGCTGAGGTGTTATGGAGGCCCAGGATGCGTCGATAGCAGCCTTAAGCTCATCCAGAGTGTTGGGTCTTGCGTCTCTCAACTTTCTCTTCACAATATCCCACACATTCTCTTTGGGGTTCAGGTCAGTAAACCATTTACCAGTGGTTTTGGCACTGTGAGCAGGTGCCAGGTCGTGCTGAAAAACGAAATCTTCATCTCCATAAAGCTTTTCAGCAGATGGAAGCATGAAGTACTTTAAAATCTCCTGATAGCTAGCTGCATTGACCCTGCCTTTGATAAAACACAGTGGACCAACACCAGCAGCTGACATGGCACCCCAGACCATCACTGACTGTGGGTACTTGACACTGGACTTCAGGCATTTTGGCATTTCCTTCTCCCCAGTCTTCCTCCAGACTCTGGCACCTTGATTTCCAAATTACATGCAAGATTTAAGCAACAGTCCAGTGCTGCTTCTCTGTAGCCCAGGTAAGGCGCTTCTGCCACTGTTTCTGGTTCAAAAGTGGCTTGACCTGGGGAATGCGGCACCTGTAGCCCATTTCCTGCAAACGCCTGTGCACGGTGGCTCTGGATGTTTCTACTCCAGACTCAGTCCACTGCTTCCGCAGGTCCCCCAAGGTCTGGAATCGGTCCTTCTCCACAATCTTCCTCAGGGTCCGGTCACCTCTTCTCGTGCAGCGTTTTTGCCACACTTTTTCCTTCCCACAGACTTCCCACTGAGGTGCCTTGATACAGCACTCTGGGAACAGCCTATTCGTTCAGAAATGTCTTTCTGTGTCTTACCCTCTCGCTTGAGGGTGTCAATGATGGCCTTCTGGACAGCAGTCAGGTCGGCAGTCTTACCCATGATTGCGGTTTTGAGTAATGAACCAGGCTGGGAGTTTTAAAAGCCTCAGGAATCTTTTGCAGGTGTTTATGTCAGGATTCCGGTGTGATCGATTGCTCTTTTTGTTTGTTTACCTTGTGTGTTCCATGTGTGCACTTTCTGTCTCCTCCCTTCTCGTTATCCCTGATTGTTTTCCACAGCTGTTGTGTAATTGTTCCTTCTATTTTAGGTCCAGGTGTTCTGTGTTCTGTGCGCGTTCGTTGTGTTTCTCCCGGGTGCTCGCTGCCATGCCGTGCGTGACTTTTGTTGGTCTTTGATCATAGTTTCCACTATGTTTGCTTCCAGGACTTAGTGGGGAAGTATGCTTATCTCGACTTCAGCTCCTTCTCCTGGCATGATCGTGAGTAAACAGTGTGACGCTTCCTTGTGGATTATTTCCTTACGGACTAGTCGGATTCATCATCTGCCTACGAGTCTTGTTTTTAGACTGAGACTGACAACTCCTTGAACTCGGTACTGTACACATTCTGTGAACATTATGTTTTTCTCTGCTCTTCGGTGTGTCTCGTTTTTAGACAAGATCCGTTGGGCGTATACGGCGCTCCTCGCTGTTCTGAGTTCCTGAGAGGGAGTATGTATTAACATCTGAGATTCTGAGACTGTTCTGGATTGTACATTATCATCTGAGCCATCCGAGACCCGTTCTGGAGTATGCATCTACATCTGAGACCCTGAGATTCGTTCTGGATTGTGCATCAACATCTGAGACCCTGAGATTCGTTCTGGATTGTGCATCAACATCTGAGACCCTGAGATTCGTTCTGGATTGTGCATCAACATCTGAGTTCCTGAGATTCGTTCTGAATTATGCATCTACATCTAGTTCGGAGAACCTGATTGGATTTAGACTCTCTGTCTCGCTGATTTCTAAATAAACTTTTACTTGCATAAGATTCCTTTGTCTCTGTCCTCACAGTTTAGAGTTAATTAGTTGATTCAGATGATTAGGTTAATAGCTCGTTTGGAGAACCTTTTCATGATATGCTAATTTTTTTGAGATTTGGGTTTTCATGAGCTGTATGCCGAAATCATCAGTATTAAAACAATAAAAGACCTGAAATATTTCAGTTGGTGTGCAATGAATCTAAAATATATGAAAGTTTAATTTTTATCATTACATTATGGAAAATAATGAACTTTTATCACAATATGCTAATTTTTTTAGAAGGACACGTAGACACACGTCCTCTTCCAGGCAGATGTGTAACGTCTTTAGTTGATTGGAACTTCTTAATTATTGCCCTGATGGTGGAAATGGGGATTTTTCAATGGTTTAGCTATTTTCTTACAGCCACTTTTTATTTTTTGAAACTCAAAAATCTTTTCCTGCACATCAGAACTATATTCTTTGGTTTTACTCATTGTGATGAATTATTAAGGGAATTTGGCCTTTGTGTTTCCCCATATTTATTCAAGATGTTGCGTTAAACAAGAAGTCATAGCTAGGCATTTTCATGTTCCTATATAGCCACCCTGTGCTAAAAACAATTATGGGAATATACTTCAGAGATATTTTACTTTATTTTGTAACTTTATTTTAAATTCTAGGAGTGGTAATAATTGAGGCCAATATGTTTTTGAAAAAAAAATTCCAGAGTATATTTCATAATGTGACACATTCTTCAAATAGGCATCCAGGATAACTAGTATAGCATTTGCTGAAATACCTGCTAAAAGATGAAGGTACCAGTATCTCCTTTGACCTGAAAGGCCATAGATGTTGATCTTTCGGGATAATTAGCCGGATTAGTGAAGGCCAGATAATCTCCAGTAATATTTCAAACCTTGATTACTTGTATTGTTTTAAGGATTTTCAGTGCTTTTCCATTTATCACAACCTTGAAAGAATCCATGCTATAAAAAAGTTTTCATCATCGCAAAATCTGTCATTTCTGTCATTTGTATTCAAATACATGATCATTCATGTTGCTTTTCTTATAGTGTTCAAAAAGTGCAATGGATTTATCGTTTTTGTAACTTTGGCAAATCCATAATTTTACATATATTTTTATATACAATTGTAAATATAATTACTTAATATGCATAAGAAGCAGCAATCAAATCTTAGTTTTAGTCTTTAAAAAAAATCAAAATATGTATTTTAAGAAACTGCTAGATGAAAGCATATTGTGTCATACGTATGTTGTAAGACACAGCTGTACATGAGCTGACACCTTATTGTCCATATGCCCATCACTTATCTGAAGTGTGAGAAATCCATTTCTAAAATCTCAGGCCTTACTATGCGAGACCACTGGGCTCCTCGCACCTCTGGTAATAGTGTATGAGATCCATACCTTCAGCTGTATTGCTTGCTCATGTGAGAGAGTGGACATTGGCTGTTATGGTCGCAGCTTTCTCGTGAGAGCAAGAACAGGAACCAGAGGTGTCACAGCTTCATATCACGTCTCAAGAAAAGGACTCGTGTGCCCTGACATGTTGTATTGTCATTGTGTTAAATGTGTGTGTGATTGCATGAGCCTCTTTAGTGGAGGACACTGCAGCTAATCAGCCAAGAGGTCCTGTAGGGTGTTAGTCTAGTGTTGGAGAGTCCTCCTTTCTCCTCCAAGAGTCTTGACATCTCTTAACCTCTGTCAGTTGTAATGGTGTCACTAACTGTGTTTCCTCTCATACCGCACAAAGCCAAACAGCTCCTTGCGGACTTGCCTTATGTAGCTGTGCAGAGATGTAGATTTTAATATCCTACTGTAAAACATTTAATAAATGTTATATGTTATAGTAATTGTCACAAATAAGAAAAGCATTGTGTAGCTACTTTTAAAAAAGTTATTAAAAAGGTTGTGTTCAGTTAATTTTAATTTCAGTTCCGAGTCAATTTATTCCAAAAATTCTATTTCCTGAGCAAGTTGACATGTTGAATCTAATGAGCATGCGCAAAGGAACGCAACAGGGCTTCGGATGGAGTTTGAAATAATATTTACTATTTCCGACTTCTGAGCACATTACGACCAAGCAACCTCGTATTCCGAAAGCTCTTTGATTTGTTAAAACATGCCACAAACTTGCTTCAAGCTACAGAAATGTTTGGTAGCCTATATCATGTAAAATTAAGTGATAGAAATCACAATGATCTGAAAAATAAATGTAAAGTATAATATGACCGAAAACGCCCGTGATGTTTGATAGGACTTGCAAGCAGAATCTTCGCAGGTAGGCCTACTCTTGAAGGCAGCATCTTTACACATTCACTTTTTTATTTATTTAGCAAAGACAACTGAAAGTTGAGTTCGTGTGTGAATTAGGCTAAACAAAGACGTTCAGGGCAGACGTTTTCAGTCAGAGGAGGAGGAGGTTCCTTTTGCGAAAACAAAATTAGTGTTTATTTCGCCCTCCTCTCAGCACAGCCAGGCGTCGACCGCCTTAAAGGAATAGTTACACTTTCTAAGATTGTATTTGTGCTATTTAAATATATAAACATAGTTTTATATCTCCTAATAGTCCCATTCTGTAGAAACCGTGGCGTTTACCTCTTCGGACAACGTCTATTCATGCATGACTGTAAACTCACTTCTAGCTCGTAGGCTAATTTGAATGTTGTGGTAGGCAAATTGAAACGTGTTTGGGACAGCTAGATGTGTACTTGTATATAAAAAAGAAATGTGTATTCACATATATTTAAATGAGTAAATGGTTAAAAATAAATGAACAAATTATGATAATCGACAACCACCTAATAATAACATTTGTGCTAGATTAACAGCAGTTTTAATAAGATGAACAGGAAGAAGGAAGTAAAGTGATGGTAGTGTCACTGGTGTCTGTAAGTGGGGTCAGGAGCTTGGAAGGTGAAAGGTCACTGCTCCTATTAAAATACCTTTTAAGAGTCCTTCAGAGAGTTTATGTAATAGCTTGACCAGAGGTTGTTAACCTGTATATAAAGGGTGCTTCCTTTGAATATATTTTAACCTATAGGTGAATGATAATGTGGAAATGTTGGTCAAGTTAATGCTCTTTCCTCAGTGATCAAGGTATTTTGTGTGGAATAGAAAATCAACTGCAAAAGGTTTTCAGTTATTAAACTGTAAAAATGTTTTATTAATTAACCTATACGCATACATACAGTAATGTGATAAAATCTTATTTTCAAGTAAAAATATAGATTTTTAGATCTAGCTGTTTGTTGCTTTTCACCTTAAACGTGTAGATATGAAATGAATTAGTAAATAGTATCTGCTCTTTTTTAAATTAAATACTATTTATTATTAACTAAGCAATACCAATGGACAACATGTAATGTCATTGCGTTTACACCTGTTATAGATGCAACAACGAAGGACACTATAATGCAAAGTATAGAATATTCTTTAATACCTGTAACAACACCTCTCAGAAACCTGCTGTCTTTGTTAGGGATATACGCCATCCTTTTCTTCCTTCTCCAGTTCTACAACCACTCTGCGTCCACCTTCACCTTTGCACCCCCTTTATCTTCCTCTATCTCTTTCTCTCCATCTTCTCTTAACTCATCTTCCCCCCCATCCTACCCTTCTATCAGTCCATGACCATTACGCTCATAAATCAATATTGACGACCCATCATCCAAAGGATGAATTACGGGACTGTGGATGGCTATAGTCATGTGACAGGCAGGTTTTACATTATGTTTCGGCTATTTAGTTGACGCCATTATGCACAGGGATTTTAAATGAAGTCCTTTCAATGCAAGGCAGAGGAAGGAGACACATTACCGTCTTTAAAAGCACTTCATTGCCGTTTCTCTTCAACTGATAAAGAACGAGGTGTGAAAGAAATGAATAGCTCATTTGGTGATGCAAAGCAGATACCGTAGCTCTTAACAAGAAGTTTCATACAAACACACTCCCACACATTCATGCAGAGGGAATATGATCGATGCTACGTTTTCTGTTTTCTCAAGAGTGTTCCGATGCATTCATACACCTCACATAGTGAGTAATCAAATGCTCACGATGTGAGATTATTGTAAAGTGTCCATGTACTGTATTTGTACGAAGCTACTTCTAGTTGGTTTATCTGCAGAATTGAGAAACGAGGCCTGTGCTTAAACCTCAAAATTAAAATATGTGGGCTGGTAAGAGAGCCAATCACAGAAGTGCTTTCATTGCCCTCTGGCCACTTCTGACCTCTTGACCCTGGCCATGACCCCTCAGGCCAAAGGTTACCCTCAGGGGTCAGAAAGGATCACTGGCAGGCAGGTCCAAGAGTTGTCACCATGGAAACCACTGGAGATAGATGAAGATAGGGAGGTAGAGGGAAGATCACGATGCTTTCCAAGGTCCTCTTTGTTTCATCGTCCAGTGGTTTTGTGGGTTTAGGATCCCCCTGCTGGACAAAACCAGCCAGTTTAAGGTTGAATCAGAGGGTCATTGGTGGCTTGTTTTCTGCTAAACACTTTTTATTAGATTATAAATATTAGCATATTCTATCATGTTCTTTTCTTTTAGTATTTAAAAAAAAAAAAATTGAACTGCAGGTTAAGATAGCACATCAAAAGGCAACAATGTATGGCCAAAAGGTTTCCCTTGGTTTAAACCCTTAAATACAATATGGAGAACTAGTTTTTAAATTAAATGCTTATATAAGTTTGGTTCATGTGTCCATGTCTGACCATAGCAGAGTTGTATAGACCAGTGGTGTGAGGTGGTGTTTTAAAACGAGGAGGCAAAGTCCTCTCACACACACACACACACACACACACACACACACACACACACACACACACACACACACACACACACACACACACACACACACACACACACACACGTTGTGTTTCCATGTTTTGTGGGGACATTCCATAGGCATAATGCATTTTATACTGTACAAACCGTATTTTCTATCCCCCTACACTGCCCCTGCCCCTAAACCTACCCATCACGGAAACATTCTGCATTTTTACATTTTCAAAAACATCACTTATTGTGATTTATAAGATGTTTTCCTCATGGGGACCCCACAAGGATTTTGGATATTCCCATCTTTGTGGGGACATTTTGTCCCCATAACGTAGGGATTACCAGTCCACACACACACACACACACACACACACACACACACACACACACACACACACACACACACACACACACACACACATATATATCAAATGTAAATTTATGTCCCTGGTACACTTAATTTGGCTGGTTACATACAATTCTATGTAATGTTATTTATTAAAACCAAATATAGGCCTAAATTTAATCATTATTGTTTTTATACAGTTTTACATTTATTCCAAAATAATAACTGAAGGTAACAATTTAAACGATATATTTGTGAACAAATGTTCATATTTTCTTTTTAATAGGCAACTTATTTTCATAAGTACTGAAAATATTTTCGCACTGGTCACAGGTGTCTGTTAAAAGTCAATGGGCTCAGTGGAGGCAAGCCTCCCGCTGTAGCTTTACCTGCTGGTGTCGCTGTGGAACAATGTTACTTTATAAAAACAAGTGACTTACACTTTTTAATGTCACATTTTGTCATATTTATTTGTCATTACATTTATTACATTTTTACAGTATCTTAAAATGTACGTCTAACTGCACAGCTACATAAGACAAGTGGAAAATTATAAGCTATCTAGGAGCTTATACAGCTTTTTATAGTGGATGCCATTGAAAACCAGATGCATATTTAATGTGAATGTGCGAGAATTACAATTTATTAGCCTCTATAGTCAAATTAATTAGAATAAAAGTAAAAATATTTTGTGTTGCATACATGTTATCAAATACCAGTTTGCAGCATCAAGCAGCATAACAGACTTTTTTTATACAGCTTAAATAGATAGAAAAAAATCCTGTTAGTACAATGAGTGTATTGTGCCACCAAGTGGTTAGATTGTGAATAGATTGCTAGATTTTTTGTGTCTTTCTGTACTAAAACAAGCTGAAAGGTCATCCAAAGATAATGATACTTTCACCCTAATGGCCATTTTGATTGCAATTAGTCAAACTAGATTTGTAAAGAATCTCCCAACACCTTAAGTCTGGTATTCAGGAAAATTATAAGAAATAATGAAATGACCTCACTCTGCGCCTCAGAATCCAAATCTGTACTGTTAGGCAGCCTCAAATGTCTGATGATCTGGGGTAAGTCTGTCTTAACCAAACTGTGCTGATCCTGCGCCGTTGCACAGTTAATCACCAGGTAGCGGAAAGCTTTGACGCCGTGAAGGCGTTTGATCAAATCAGCTTTGGAATGCTGAATAGGACGAAAACCGGGGCCAGAATGTTTTGATCGGCCTTTGCCCCACGACTCATCTCTTCTTACCCCACTGTCCGTTAATCAGGCCCATGTCTCCGGCGTTAATCTCCGCCCCCTCCCATGTACCTAATTAGATTAAGGGGATCAACACACCAAGCACTGCTCCTCAGCTTAATGGGTTGAGGGGACAGGCCTTTGATTAGAATGAGAAAATGAACAGAAGTCAGTAACACACGCATGTGTGCCTTCACAGTGTGTTGAGATGGGAGTCAAAATGCTGGCGCATTTGCACTGCGCTTTATTGGCATTCTGGTGGAATCGCATCATGATAGCAGTGATGTTTTATCTTAATTCATGTAATTACCAAATAATTATATGAAAAACAGCCAACGGCAAAGACAGACTCACTCAATGCATTTTTGTATGAGAGAGAGAGAGAGAGAGAGAGAGAGAGAGTGCAAATTGCAACCTGTTCAACAGCTTGTATCTTATAAACATAAGGCACGCATATGCAAGAGAATTAACGTCCTAAAGCTGTCAAAGGCAAGAGGATTTAATGCCGAGGACCATTCATGGGAATTAAGCAAATTAATGCAAAGGGAAAAAAATTGGGTTCAGAAAATGTAATTAGATGGCTTTATAACAGTGATAATTGGTCAAAAACCTTGTTTCTTGGGTAGGTTGCCACTCCTCTCTCCCATTAGTTGTGGATATTTATGTCTCAGTTATCCTTCTATGAAAAAGGAGAACATTTTGTTAATTATATATATGTTTTCTTTAAAAAAATTATGCATATTATATTTTTGTCAGTTGATAAAAATACACATTTAATTGATCAATTAACTAAATAGGCTTATGTGTATAATTAACTGTTTGCTTATCATTTTTTCCAATAAAATATCAAATATATATATTATACTAAATATATTGAATATATCATTAGGAGTCTATATAATGTTTGAAATCTGAATAAAAAAGTATGTTAGTTTTATATTAAATTTAAATAATTAAAATTAGAAGCCACATTGTCTTCTTTACAGCAATACATTTGATTTAAAAAAAAAAATTATAAATAGGGTCACTAATTTGTGTTGTTTCTCCAGCCCCATCAGGGGTATACCAATAACTGCCTACTCTGCGTTTTTAGTTCATCCTTTTAAAAGTGAAGTGGGTCAAGACTGCTATCTTCCTGAAGCTGGTAGGAATCAGACCTATAAAAGGCGTCAGAAAGGATCTAAGCCAAAATCATAATTTAGCCACTAATTATTCTGTCCAGATGTCCCACATTATAGCTCACGACCCTCTTGTTCTGCTTGCGGTAACACAGATTTGAGGCTTCATCCTGGCCCACACTCAACTAACTCATCCCTCCCTCCTTCTTCTCCAGCAGCAGTGTAGGTCCTCACCCGAGGAACGCTTACCAGATTATGCTGTGTGATAAGCTTCCTATTTTTCGAAACTGCATGGCGATTTATGGGATTATCTGGGTACTTATCCCGGAGTCGGCTTTGGGCAGCCTGCCGAAATCTCTTAGGACTAAAGATTTGGCTTCTGAGCTCTTCTGTCTAATTATTATCTGGAGTGGCCACAGTCGTGAGGAATGTGTTCACTTTTTTACACCATGCGTAATGTCTCCCAAAGTGATGCCTGCACACTAACACACTTGGTGAGAAATTAAATGGTATTATTGTATTACTGGTCTTAATCATTTGTTATGTCGTACTCTAAGATTTTTAACCTAATTTCACAGTTTTCCTATATCTGTTTAAGCACACAGGATTTTGCACCATCCTTTTGGACGTTATTAGTTCTATCTCTAATTGCACAATGGTTTTCCTATCACTTCCATGGCCACAGGTGTATAAAATCAAGCACCTTGGCATGCAGATGCTTCTACAAACATTTGTGAAAGAATGGGTCGCTCTCAGGAGCTCCGTTAATTCAAGTGTGGTACCGTGATAGGTTGCCACCTGTGCAATAAGTCTATTTGTGAAATTTCCTCACTACTAAATATGCACAGCCAACTGTTAGTGGTATTATAACAAAGTGGAACAAATGGGAACAACAGCAACTCAGCCACGAAGTGGTAGGCCACTTAAAATCACAAAGTGGGGTCAGCGCATGCACAGGCGCATAGTGCGCAGAAGTCAACAACTTTCTGCTGAGTCAATATACAGACCTCCAAACTTCTTGTGGCCTTCAGATTAGATGTCAACATTTGAGAGGCAGGGAAAGTGTAGGTCTCATTTCTTGGTTTCATATTTAAAGGGTGTTCGTTGCGAATATTTAGATCTGGTGATTGTTGATACATTCTTTGTTTAGCTCACGGATAGCATTTAAAAACAACATGAACACCTGTAGTGGCAAATCAACTCAACTTCAGATAAAAGTAGATATATTTCACATATTTATAATATTTGGAGGGGACTTACATGTTTAAAAAGTTGTTGTTAAGCATTAGCTTATTACATTTATGTTGACATTTTATGAATTACATTTTTATATTTTGTAAATGTAAATGTTTTATTACAGTCTGTAAATGTTTGTATCCCCCAGGATACGTTGCAAGTTTGGGGTTATAAATTCATTGAAAGAAAGCTTGTTTGGCAATGTGTGTAACATTTTAACCACATTTTTAAAACATTTATTCTCATAACTTAAACTTAACATTCTTTGTAAAATTCTGTTGGACAATAAGCATAATGCCTATTTATGAATATATTACAGCTTGTATCATATTTAATGTGCAATTTTCTAGGGCCTATTATCAATAAAATCAAAACTTAGCTGAAAACCTGTTGTACACAATCATGCCTTCTGTCTTCTAACTGATAGTTCAGCCATTTTTCATGTTAATGTAAATGTCAAATATGACACAACAGGTTTTTGGGGAACATTTATCCCATTTATCTCTGTTATAATTGATTGAAATGCATGTGTGTGTGTGTGTGTGTGTATATATATATATATATATATATATATATATATATATACCGATCAGGCATAACATTATGAAAACTGCCAGGTGAAGTGTTCCTGGTCTGCAGTATTCAGTATCTATCAAATGTGTATAATGTAAACCTTAAGGGGACCTATTATGCCCCTTTTTAAAAGATGTAATATGTCTCAGGTGTCCCCAGAATGTGTCTGTGAAGTTTCTGCTCAAAATATCCCACAGATCATTTATCAAATCATGTTGTAAATCATGTTGTAAATGCCCATTTTTGAGCGGAAGGAAAAACATGCTATTTTGGTGCATGCATCTTTAAATGCAAATGAGCTGCTGCTCCCCACCCCACTTTCTAGAAAAGGGAAGAGCCTACAGCTCCAATACTCCAATTCTTCATCATAATGAACGTTTATTATCTGAATGCATTTTAAGGCCATTTCAGTCTATAACTTCTGATATATGGTTTTCTGAGCACATCTGAAGCACGCGCACAGAAAGCTGGATGTCAAACAGCACGTTCAATGAGTATTAAACTAAGTTCTCTTTCACGTCTTATTGCGCTTAAACTGTCAAATACACACTAGGTTATGTAAAAAAACCCTCAAAGTTCACAAACACAGTTAATCATGTCTGTGAATGTAAAGAAGTAAAGACATCGCATGTGTGTGTTAGATTTGTGTATTAAAAAGCAGCGTGATACAGTGCCTATTGTTGTATGCTAATATGAATAAAACAACAAAAGGAAAACAAAATCACTCACTGCTCTTGATGGAAATCTTTATCTTTAATAAGAATACATTTCTTAGATGCTACTGTTAAATGATATGGCGATGAGATAAACATCTGTGTTCAGCTCACTCAGGGCGGGGTCCATCAGCAGTTGTGGCATATGCAACGTCACACTCACATCTTTTTCTTTAATGAGGGATGTCATTAAAAAGGGTTAAAAGGGATGTCAAAATATTTTTTGTGGTAATCTACATTATGCCACCAATGCTGGAAAACTCCTAAAATGATGCAATGAATAAGAAAATGCAACACTTTTTATCTAACTTTATTTGTTTTCATTTGACAAATACTGTAAATGTGCACATATACACACTGATGGCTTACAAAATATTTACAATTAAATTCCCAACACTTTTACATGCAGACATTCTTTTCAGGTTAGATCCGGTTATATCAATCCATGAAGGGATGGTGTGCGATGTGTCTGAAGTGCAGCCCAACTCCAGTAGACTCTGGGTGAGAAGCTCATCATTAACGGATGGGTTGGTGGACAACACCAACACGGTGCCCGTTTCAAGCGGCCAAGGGTTTGGTAATGCGCAGGCAGCCCGAAGGGAAGTTGGCCCGTTACTCTGCGGATCCTTCTCCGGGCTCGTCGCCGGTGGTAGTCCCCATTAGAGAAGTCTTGAAAGTTGGCCGGATGAATAGCCCAAAAATGGCCCTTGCCGTTGTCACTGCGGCCAGCTTTGATAAAGCACTCGTTCAAAGAGAGATTGTGCCTGACACTGTTTCTCCAGTTCTTGTCCTGTTTAAAGAGTAGAGAATGTGAATTATAGCTCATACGAAAGATGATACTTTGACCTCTAATAATGAATCTAAGTAAAGTTCTATAAACAAAATGGTCAGTGTATAAATTATTATTAAGAAATTGCGATGGGATAGTGTATTTTAAGAATGACCCATCACTAAAAGTAAAATATGCAAATTTGACCAAAATTGTCATGAAAATTCACTTGGGAGTATTTTGGTTTTACCAATAAAAATCAGCAAGTCTTTGTCAGATCATGGGATTCAAATGTTAACTGTAAAATCCTTTGGTTTAACAGATAAAGATACAAATATAACTTTGTTAGGTTGTCAATTGAGATCCCGGTTCATAATATTTTGCTCTGGTTTGTTTTGCTTTTCTTTCTTTGTGCAGTTGGTCTATTGAAGAAGTGCAGTTTGCCGTTTGTGATCAACAGGATTAGATTGTAGACGTCCTTAGCACTGATCAGAAAAATTGTTTGGTAATGATTACAAATGTGAAGTACCGTAAGTAGTCTCAAGGGCGTAGATCGCTAAGAAGTATTAATAAGAATAAGAACAGTTTCTGTAAGATCTGTGAAAATCAGTAGCACAATTGCCTAACCACATGTGCAGACAAACTCTTTGAGGAAGGTACAATACCTTGCTTTTGAAGTAAGGATAGTGATCCATGATCCATTGGTAAATATCACATAGCAGGAGTTTCTTTTCCTCTGAATCCAGGATGGCCATGGAAATGAGGGCAATGTAAGACTGCCCTGGCTTCTCATCCATTCCTTCACTCTTCAGATCTGTCTTCTCATGTTCCTCTTGACATCCGTTTTCCTGGTCCTCAGATTTTTCACTATCCTGTTCTTTTTGTTCGGTTTGGTTGACTGTGGTTTGAAGACGTTCAGATGGAGGGACATTGTCCTCTGGTTCTGCTCTCTCAGTGTTGCGTCCCTTATTGTACAATAGGTAGTCAATGGTGAACTGAAGTCCTAGTTGTTCTCGATTGCTGTGGCATGTGTTGTCCTCCATTTCTGTATTGTTGGATCTTGAAATCTATCGCTTAAGCTTAGTTTTTGGATCCCATTAACATTTTGTCCTGATTTGACTTTCTTTGTGTTTCCTTGTGCGTTCTGTCTTTTCAAGAAGTGCTAAAGATCAGTCCAACAAACAAACATTCGGTAACTGATGTGACGTCAATCCCTGAGGCATGCGTAAATCGAGCAAACAGGTAAATGCGTTCATTAAGTTGTGTTGTTTCTTCTTCTAGATGGACTTCTCTCACAATGACCAGAGCGTTGACGCCACTTAATTTAAATGCTCCGCATATTTGACTACATAATTAGAAGCAAAGTGGGGTATAAGAGAGTTAGAGGCAGGGGGTCTAATTGAGGGGGATTATTTTTATTAACCCAAGCAAATCTTTGTAATTACGAGAGATTACACAGATTAATAAACACAAATGGTCTCGGATGGTGCCTGTAGTGATACTGCATGACCTCAGGGTGTGCTTATCCTGTTTGGGTAAAGACTTTGGGACCAAAACAAAGGCATTCTGTATTTTAGATTACTGTAAAATCAGCTTTCATGCACTAATGTCAAGGTGAATGTTACAAATTGTAGTACAGTATCTTTATTTATGATTTTTTTTGTTGATCTTTGAAGTTTATATATTATGCAGTTTAAGGGTTTATATACTTTTTTATAAATGTTTAGAGCATTTTATACAATTTATACAATACAATTTCACATTCATATGCATTATGCTGGCAGACACTTTTATTTTACTGCACTAAAAGTATATATTAAAAAAAATATATCAGCTGGTAGTTTTCTTGGCGGATTCCAATTTCCAAATTTTTTTTTGTAAGTGTGACCTGCCGATACTGACAGTTTGGGACACCTGATTTCGAGGGAAACGGAAAGACGTGAGACTGACCGGCCAGTCACCGGGCCGAACATGCGGCCCATCAACTGATCGGTGCATTTCTATGTTTATCAGCATTTGCCCAGGGAATCGAATCTATGACCGTGCTGTTGCTAGCGCCTTGATCTACTGTTAAAGTTATGCTCAAAATTATCTTGTGAATTAATGTTAATAATAAATGAGTTTTTTTCATTTGTCATTAATTTTTAATTCAGGTCTTGTACTTTTCTCAAAATATAAAATAAAAAATGTAATTAAAATAGATTTTCAAATAGACAAAAACATTTTTGTCAACATAAATTATAAAATATAACATCAAAATAAAAAAGTGTCTACTGAATAAATTAAACATTAAAATATATTATAAAGTACCTACTGAATGAATAAATGTAAATATTATGTTTAAAATAATATGCATTATGTCAAGTTAAGTCAGCTTCTGTTGTTATTTAACCAAGTGTGGGTCCTGTAGGCCCTGGTGCTAATTTTACAAACTATTTTGAGATTTAAGACTCACACTCCACACAGAACATTGCATAACAGAGCAGCACATAACAGAATTGAGATGGGATTGTGAAGAAACTCATTATTGGTTTCAGTTTACATAAATAAAATACTGTCTTTATTTTCCCCTTTTGCTCTTGCATTTATTTTTATTTGTTTAATTTTATTTTATTTATTAAGTGTTAAACCGTGTCAACATCTGCACCAAGATTTTTGTTTTAAAACTTTAATAAAATCTCCTGTTGTGATTATGCCTGGAGTCATTTTACCAGATTTCTTATGTGAACAAGGATGTTGTATTGGTTTCAGATTATCCAAATGAGTGCCCTAAAAGACTTTGTCAATTAGTTCATTAGGTCGTATGAAGGTAGTGATTGGATTACATGTGAAACTGTGCTCCTGTTAAAGCCACTGTTAGTGTGGTTGTTTGTCTGTTGTTGACCTGACACTATTGGCCAATGATATTACTGGGACGTGATGTCTTCACTCAAAAGGTAGGAGAGTTAGAGCATTGGGACATGTGGGCTACAGCATATCACTATGACTCATGTGCATATTTGACTTAAAATAACTGTCACACACACACACACACACACACACACACACACACGTTGGGTTTTCATGTTTTATGGGGACTTTCCATAGACAAAATGATTTTTATATTATATCCCACTACACTTTTCCTACCCCTAACCTACCTATCGCAGAAAACTTTATGCATTTTCACTTTTTCAACATCACTTGTATAATTTATAAGCTGCTTTCCTCATGGGGACCAAAAATAAACCTCACAGCAAGGACAAAGAATTTGGATATTGCCATCCTTGGGGACATTTTGCCCCCATAATGTAGGATTTACCAGGCCACACGTCTGGTTTATTATCTTTATGGGGACTCTCCATAGACGTAATGTTTTTTATATTGTACAAACTGTATATTCTATCCCCTTACACTAAACATACCCATCACACAAATCTTTCTGCATTTTTACATTTTCAAAAATCTGATTCTGTATGATTTATAAGCTTGTTTCCTCACGAGAGCTTCAATTTAGATCCCCACGGTGACACGAGTCCCCATGAGTCTGTGTGAATTCAGGTTGAAGTCCCCACCGGGGTAGAAAAACTTGCACACATACACTTCCATATACACCAAACTTTTACATCACGTGGATGGGCGAGTGTGTGCGTTGCTTACCTGGGGAACACATGGCACCAAGATGCACTATGAGAAGAAGGCAAGCCGACGGAGGCAGTGTGATGCTTTGGGCAATGTTCTGCTGGGAAACCTTGGGTCCTGTCACCCATGTGGATGTAACTTTGACATGTTCCACCTACCTAAGCATTGTTGCAGACCATGTACACCCTTTCATGAAAACGGTATTCCCTGGTGTCTGTGGCCTTTTCAGCAGGATAATGCGCCCTGCCACAAAGTAAAAATGGTTCAGGAATGGTTTGAGGAGCACAACAATGAGTTTGAGGTGTTGACTTGGCCTCCAAATTCCCCGGATCTCAATCCAATCGAGCATCTGTGGGAGGTGCTGAACAAACAAGTCCGATCCATGAAGACCCCACCTCACAACTTACAGGACTTAAAGGATCTGCTGCTAACATCTTGGTGCCAGATACCACAGCACACCTTCAGAGGTCTAGTGGAGTCCATGCCTCAATGGGTCAGGGCTGTTTTGGGAGCAAAAGGGGGACCAACACAATATTAGTCATAATGTTATGCCTGATCGGTGTATGTGCTATATGCAGTCCTGTAATGTCAATCTCTTATAATACACAGCTAAAAAAAAAAGGAAAAGAGTCAAAGAGCTGCACTAAGTGATTGGTCTTTTCTATGCTTTTAATGTGACAATTCAAAACCACAATGTCATTGTCAAGGTTCTAGAAAATAATTTTACATATTCTCTTCACATGCAACCATTTAACAAAACAGTTATACATATATTTAAATAAATTTAAATGAAAATAATATCTTTACTGACTGCTACCTGCCCGAATACTACAAAAAGAAACATTGCAGTGTAGCTTTAACATCTCTTCACCCTTGACTATTCCCCCTAAAGAACATTCTTCTCATGGGAAGTGAGTTAACATGGATTTTGTGGGAGTGAACAGGTGGAATAGAATCACTGTCAGCTTTGCAGATCAATGTCTTAAATAACCCTGGGGTGACTTTTGCAACTGGTTCATTAATTGAACCAAACCTGGTTTTATTTCATCTGTTTTCCTGGTTTGTGGTTGAGCAAATTGACTGTGATTGTCATCCTAAATTAGTAAATCTGTAAAATGTCTTTGCTTGATGTTTGGATTAATTTATCTTATTTCTTTAAAACCAGCCACCTTTAAAGAGACAACTTTTTAAAAGAGGCAAATCATTGTTAGACAGCAGCGCCATCCTCTGCTAGGACAGAGGATTAACATGCCTTTTTCTTAAAGAAAGAGTTCACCAATAATACAAATTCCATCATCTTTTTAATCACCTTTATGGTGTTTTAAACCGACAGAATCAGTCACCATTAATTTTCATTGTATGTTTTCAGTACAATTAAAGTGAAAGGTTAATGAGGCTGTAATTCTGTCTAACAACTCTATTTGTGTTCCACCGAATATGGGTTTGGAGTATCATAAATATGGTGAATATTTTAGGCTAAACTTTCAATTTTTTTCCAAAATAGTGTGAGGTTATTGTATGACTTGAGGAAATGTATTCTTGTTCTAATCATAAGTATATGTATATTTTATTTAGTTACATTTTTTGTTGTTGTTCACGTGTGTAATGAACAATGTAGGCCTACCTGTTTATTTTTCCAGTTCTGCTTATCACTCATGATATTTACCTCAGCAAATTGTTCTCAAACGTTCTCTGCTTCCCCTCCCCCACCACATACAATAAAGAGAAACATGGCATGGAATTTCCTGAGGATTGTGGATTCAGTCTCGTGTGGATTTTCCAGACTAGTCTATCCAATTGTCATCAATGAGCAAGTATGCTCGTTGTATTATATGTGACAATACAATTTAAACGCGATGCGCTTTTTTAATATATTTATGAATAGTTTTAGTTTGGTTCTGTAGTCATTTTATGGCTGAAATTACACAAAGCATTCAGTCCTCAATATCACGGCTTTTTACAACTCATGAAATGGATTTTTCCATGCGGAATGGATCGGATGCAGCCATGCGCTCCTCTTCCACTTGTCGCGGGAAACCCACCTCTCACATCACATCTGAATGCAAAATGCAATGTGCTTTCGCTCTCACACCAGACTATTAAAGTGGGCAAATCAGACTGTGAAGTTCAGGCGACGGTGGGTAGGTTTTCAAGCACCAGAGGCCTATCAGAAAGGGTAGACCTTGCTTCAAGTTTTCTTTTTTGACTGTACTGTCCCTTTTAAAGCTCGCCGTCACGCCTCTTCGCAAACGACCCCGCCTACTTATGGACAGTCCGCCGCGCTGATTGGACACCGGCGGCGGTCATCGAACGCCTTCTCGGCTTCTCATTGGCCAGCTGCTGCCTTTCGCTTCAGGCTCTCGCGGGGCTGCTGTGCGAAGATGGCGGCCGAACTGGTAGAAGCGATGGTGAGTAGATGAGATTGTTAAAAATAGTGAAAGTAAAAGGAGCCATTCGAGTCAGAGGCGGTGCCTATTAAAACAACTTGAGTTT
Organism: Gobiocypris rarus; assembly: GCA_023029165.1. Lineage (NCBI taxonomy): Eukaryota > Metazoa > Chordata > Actinopteri > Cypriniformes > Gobionidae > Gobiocypris > Gobiocypris rarus. The sequence goes on along the minus strand of CM040929.1, from coordinate 19,845,834 downwards.
AATTCCATAATATTGTATTTTGTGCTCACACAGGAAAAGTGGGAGTCTGTAAAGTGCGTTGGCAATTTGTATATGTGTGTATGTGAATGGTTCTGTCTTAAAACCCAGTAAGCTGTCTATGTAGCCGGCATATTTGGCGCGTTCTAACGTTCGCTTCGAATGTTTGAACGTTCTGAATGTTCATTTGATGCTCAAAAAGCAGTCTGGGTAGACAGTTCACCAGGCTTTGAGACACAGCTAGTGTTCCTGTGCGCGCGCGCGGGGGCGCGCTGCCTGTGGAAATGAATGATTAGTCTGCACAATGCAAAACAACAAAACAGTCCATAGCTTTTCATATATCAAACAATACGGCTATTTTCTTCATGTATTCGTGAAAACAACAAAATTGGAAATTAGTTTGCAACTACTTTGAAGAGGTGCATGCTTATGAAGTCACATGCACAATTGATGCATGTGGGTTGCTTGACAAGATGTATCATTTTCATTTTTTTTGCAGTGTCTCTTTACTACTGAATATCAGCAGATATTCACATCCATGCTCATATTCATTACTGCAGGATTATTACAAATAATCCTAAGGGGAACCTCATTGTTTTACCTGTTTTGCAGAGCTGAGTTCTGTGTAATGTTCTATATGGAGCGTGTCATCGGCCTGTATGGGTTCAGCATGGTAAACTAGAGATCGAGCCCATTTAGAAGCTTACGGGATGTCTTCGCAACGAATTGAAAAAGTCAAAACAATGTTCATGTTCTATAAACAACTTTATAAAAAGTAATCTGAAGTTTTAGCAAATATAAAAATTTAGTAGATGCTTTAATTTAAAGCAACTTTATGTGCTATAGGGAAACTATTCCTGGACTGACCGGAGTTTGTGTCTTTAGGCCTATTCACAACAAAATTAATATTGGTCCTGAAAATCTGTGTTAAAGGCACAATATGTAAGATTTTTGGAAAAAATAATGCAAAAACCACTAGAACAGTGTTATATATTTTTCTGACTAGTGTACTTACACCAGGACGCCTATCAATGACATCATATCTGCGTTACCATCAATTTCCGAAACCATGAAAACACCAAAGACACTTTAATTTATTATGTGTTTTATTAGACAGGTGAGCAACTGTTTGGATACATTCATCGACAGAAAACTAATTGTTATATAGATCCACAAAGTTAGTCTTATAGTTGATCGTTTTCTTGATTTACTGTGAGTACCATGTTTTACCATGCCTAATATTGATCTAGCTTACTACAAGCTACGCCTTTGTTTTAATTAAGTGACCTCTAGCAGCGAAAATTACATATTGTGGTTTTAACATGTGTCTGTTCAGACCATCATTCAAATGCTGTCAATGCAACGTTTTTTTACAGTGAGTCTTTTTCCCATCATGCTGTGCAGAAAACTGGCCAACCAATAAGCTTCAAGCTTTTGGTCACATGCCCAGAGCTGCTGCTGTTACATAAAACAGAAAATTGCTCAGCATTGCTTAGTGCACCAGGTTAACCACTGTATTTCTGCTTTTCGAACACCACCTAGTGTCAGTTTAGAGTCACAGAGTAAATTTGCATGCTCATTCAGCCCGTCTGCCATTTTTTTGGGCATTGGTTTGAGAAGACAAATCGCATGCAAAAACAGGACCGAACATTCAAGCCTGCTGTGAAGCCTTTACTTTACAGGCCTTTACTCAAGGACATGGTTCTTGAATTATTCCCTTTTGGGAATCGAACAACCTTTAGGGTTACCAACCCAGATATTAAACTCTATGCCGCACTCCTCACTAACAACAGTGTGTTGATCCTCACATCACTCTTTCATTAATGCATTTCTCATTCTTGCCAGAACATGGTGAAGAGTTTCCGGGTGTCTGATCTGCAGACGCTGCTGGCCTCCATGGGCCGCAGTAAAAGCGGGTTGAAGCAGGACTTGGTGGGAAGAGCTCTCCGGCTCGTGCAGACAGAGTACAGTCCAGAGCTGCTAAAGAACGTCCGACAGCTCTACGAGACACGCTTCCCCAAAGCCTCGGCCTGGCTGGCTGCCCGACGCCCGGACTCCGTGCCAGTAACCTACCCTGCTCTCAACTCCTCGCCCAGAGGCACGGCCCAGGGAACAGACTACCTCAACGGCATTCCCAAACCGGTGCCGCCTCCTGCGGCCGAAGTCAAACTGGTGCCCCTGCCGTTTTACCACAACCTAGAAACGCTGCTGCCACCCACAGAACTAAGTGAGTCCCATTATCATGCATAAATAATAGGCCAATTATAAGAGGTGTGCCTAGCAGATTAAGAAGTCAGTCAGCGAGATAATTTGTGTTTTTGTCACTCTTTGCAGTCGCTCAGAACAGCGAGAAGCTGCAAGAGAGTCAATGTGTTTTTGAATTAACACCAAGCCAAGTGGAACAGATCCGGAACTCCAGGTAAGAAGTGCAGTTAAACTGGTAGCTTTATTTAGCAGTCAACCGATGACCAATAACAATGATATTTAAGAAATGTGGGTATATGTGTAATGGAATTTATTGATTGAAAATGAACAGGTCTGTGTGGATTATGAGTGTGCAGAGCAGATTGTCACAGACGCCCATTGTTCATTATTTTGAATACATTTTAGTCATCATGGCTTAACAATAAGGATTATATACATTTTTTTCCTTTCTTTTTTTAATTATTAGTAATAGGGTGCCATATTAATATTTACAGTTGTCCTTAAAGGTTTTCTTTACCAAACTTTAAATTTTTATTTTATTTGCAATAACAAATGGAAATGGAACAGATATACATTAAATAAACATCTTTTTGCTGGAGAAGAATGTATATGATGCAAAACATAACTTTTTTTTATTATTGCATTTTATTTGATACTTTCTGGTATTTATAATTTTTAAAAAAAATTTTTTTTACTATGTTTAAACACAGACACAATTCCACAGACCCCCCCCAAAAAAATGTATACAAAAAGCTAAAGCCTGCATATATTATTCAGTGGCCATTATTATTCATAGTCTCAAAATGGACAAATATCAGCCAATCAGAGTCTACATGTCTGAACTATTTTCTTATTTACTTAATAAATTCTGTCAAATGGATTAATCCCGATTAATTGCATCCAAAATAAAAGTTTGTGTTTAAATATGTGTGTACTGTGTATAATTATTATATAAATATACTCACGTAAATATTTAAGAGAACACTTTTATAGTTTTATATATAATATAAATTATATGTATAAAAAAATAATACTTACAGTATATACATGCAAATATTTCCAAAATATATATGCGTGTGTGTGTGTTCAAATGTACATAATTATACACAGTACGCACATATATTACGTAAACACAAACTTTTATTTTGGATGTGATTAATCAATTTGACAGCACTACTTAAAATGTAAAATTAATATTAAATATCTGCAATTGTATGTACTCATAACATGTTTTTGTACCTGTACATGTACAGTGAACTTCGCCCAGGGATGAAATCAGTTCAGGTGGTTCTCAGGTACGTCATTCAGTTAAATCCTGTTGGTAGGTCAAGTTTTGGTGTCAGAGAGGCATTTTCTGCATGCTAACATGCCGTCATCTTCCTCTAGAATCTGCTACACAGACTCTATCGGTGTTCAGGAGGACCAGTATCCTCCTAATATTGCTGTGAAAGTGAATCAGTCCTACTGTCATGTACCGGTAAGTGTTGTCAATTTAATTAGGCTGAAAGAACAGGGAGGATGACCATAAATCTAAACCCCATATATCTTGTTGCTGTAAATGACATTGTTTCTGTTTTTTCAGGGTTACTATCCCTCCAATAAACCGGGTGTTGAGCCGCGTCGACCCTGTCGACCCGTCAACATCACGCCCTGGTTACACCTCTCCTCAGTCACTAACAGAGTCACCATCACATGGGGCAACTTTGGAAAGGTACAGAGACTTGAACAAAGAGCTGTTTTCTTATATCCTCATTTGTGAATGAAGGATATTAGATGAAGGGTACTTGGTTTAGGCACAGTTGAGTGTGTTGTTGCTAACCGCTGTGTTTTGGATGCAGCGGTACTCAGTAGCAGTGTATCTGGTGAGGGTGTTCACATCTGGAGAGCTCTTTAACCAACTGAAGCATTGCTCTGTCGAGAGTCCCGAACGTTGTCGCGAGCGCAGTAAGTTTCATTGCCTTAAGCAAACATATTGCATCATGATCAGGTTATGCTTGAAACGCTGACATGAAATAAGTAAAAAAAAAAACGAATGTACTAAACTATTGTAACTTTAAACTATTGTACCTTTTAGATTATTGGATGTTTTTCCTTTGTATTGAACTATTGTACCTTTTTTCATGTTTTTTTATTTATCATTAGACTTATAATTAATCACAACAAAAAAGTATTTTTCATTGCATTTGTCTTTATCACATTTTTTGTAGTTTTTCAGTAATATATTTTTTATATTTCATATATATATATCTATATATATATATATATATATATATATATATATATATATATATATGAATTAACTTTTCTTCATCAAGTGTATTAAAGTGATAGACTTTTATGTTACAAAATAATTATTTCAAATAAATGCTGTTCTTTTGAACTTTCTATTCATTAAATAATCAAAGTCCACAAAAATATTAAGCAGTACAATTGTCTTCAACATTGATGATAAATGTTGTTTTGAGCAGCAAATCATTAGAATGATTTCTAAAGGTTAATTATATTAAAATATATTCAAATAGAAAAGTAATTTAAAATTGTGAAATTTCACAATATAACAGTTTTTACTGAATATACTGTATACACACACGCACACACTCAATAGCATCAATATTCTATTGAAACTTTTTGTTTTGTTTCCAGTTCAGGACAAGCTGCGCTTTGATCCTGAGAGTGAGATCGCCACTACGGGACTGCGAGTGTCCCTCATCTGCCCTGTAAGTGTCCTATGTCTTTTTATGTGCACTTGTAGCTGTGGAACCAACATGGCAATGTTAGTAGATCTAACAAGTAGGATTGTGACAGTGAGGACATGTTCCCACCGGTTAATCAACGTGTGACGTGTCCGGTATCACCGACAGGGGCTTTTAAATAGATAATTCTAAACCGAAAGTAAAATATGCACTGCCGCTCGAGCATTCATAACGGAGCAGAGCAAAGCAAGTGTTTTCAGTGAATTCCTATGGAAGTTAAAGTGATTTAACCGGTGTTGCGTCTGAACACCGACTATCGCAGCGAGCCTACTAACAGTAACAAGTGTCTTTTTATAATGTAGCTGGTAAAGATGCGACTTGGAGTGCCATGTCGAGTGCTCACCTGCGCTCACCTGCAGTGTTTTGACGCTGTCTTCTTCCTGCAAATGAATGAAAAGAAACCCACATGGACCTGCCCTGTTTGCGACAAACCTGCTCCATTTGAGCTTCTTACTATTGACGGGTAAGCACGTTTACTCAGACTCCTTGCTTCTCTCTGGTTCTGGCGGTAAAACTCACCTTAATGTGACCCATTTCAGGTTGCTGTCCGAGATCCTTAAAGAGACACCAGAGGATGTGGAGGAGATTGAATATTTGACTGATGGCTCATGGAGGCCAATCAGGGACGAAAAAGAGAAGGATAGAGAACGGGAAAACAGTCGCTCGCCCGACTATCCAGTGGTAGATATATGTAAGAAGGTTTTCTGTCTTCTGAAATGGCATTTACAATGGACCCTTTTCACATTTCTGGTATTCTCAGTCATAGTTGGGTACTACTTCTATAACGCTCACCGAAAAATACAACACACATGTGTTCTTATTTGCTCCAATAGCAAAATGAAAAGTTCATGATAGTGTTTTTATGACTTTACAAAAAAGAAAAAAAAAATGGAGAGATTGATTTACATATATATCACTAATTCTTGAAATAAGGGACAAAACAACATGTTTTAGAAGTTAGTTTTTATTATTTAATAATACATTATTATAAACTGATGTATTTGTAGACAGGTCTCAGCTAAAGAACCATGTAAGGGAACAGGTTTTTAATTTTTTTAATAAAAAACATTCTTTACTGCATAACTTAATTTGGGTCAACTCACGGACGCATTAAAAGCATGCCATTTTAATTTGATCTATCCAACAACATTGTGAAGTCTTCAATGTAATAATGGTGTTCAGTAAAGGAGCTAAGTGGAAAAAATACTTTCTCTACTTTTTCTCCTGGGTTAGGGTTATGAAAATTAAATATTTCTTTCAAAATTAAAAAAAAACCTTTATCTGACTGTGTTAAATACTGACAGAGTTGACAAAGGTCCAACTGAGGTCACAACAACTGACTGACAAGACAACTAACTAGTTTTTTTTTAGCGGTGCAGTACGTCTCATTATGGGTCTCTAGTAGTTCATAAAAAGCGTATGTTAGGTCGAGTGTAATGGTGTGTAAAGCTGAGTGTATGAGCTGTGACGGCAGAGACTTCACCATTGTTTGTATAAAATATAAAAATAAAAAAACCGTTCAGGACTGTCCTATTGTGAGATCCACAATGAGCAGGAAATAAGAAGGGGGTCCTCAGAGTTAAAGATAACCATGACATTGCCTGATTTATTCAGAATTATAACAAATCCTGATAGAATTGAGGAAACAACTTTTAATAGGATTTTTTTTCATGGAAGATGTATACTGCTTGCATTGTTTGATATATTAGAGATCACTGGCCTTTCAATTTAAATGTATTTTAGTTTTTATTTGTTGCATTTTTAAACAGTTTCTTTGGCAGTTTTACATTGTGACCTGATGCAGAGGACAGGTTAAATTGCATGTTTTCCAATTATAGAGCATATATTTAAAATAATACTAATACGATTACATAAAAAATAAAAGCAATGAATGTCCTGAGTACCCAGATTTCCTTTATATGTAACGTAAGTATCTTTATTTTGATGAATTTCTTTATTTTTAACAGAGGGCTTTTGTGTGTATGTCCCATATATCAAGAATCAGTGATACATCATGTATAGATGAGTTAATATTACACATGTTTTTTGGATTTATTGTCAGTACTAGACTCAAAGTTCACTGGGGTAGGGTACTTTACTGTGTGTGTGGATGACCATGTTCGTCCGCCACCACTGAAGACTATTTTTGACCCTGGAAAAACCCTGAATAGAAACCCATGCAACAGCCTTAAGTCATTTTTTGTAATGGCAAGAGAACATAAAGTATAGTGTTGTAAATATATATTTTTTTATATTTAAAGTATATATACATATATAACTGTGGACACATCATCACAGTCCATGAAAGGGGTCCATATATTTAACTTGCGTAATATTTTTGAGCAAAGCTAAATATCTAACGTGACATCTCTTGTCTAAGGTGTTCCTGAAGCAAACGGCCACTCCCCAGCACATAGCGGCACAAACCAGACCGGGAAGTCTGGATCGGGTGGCGCGACAGCAGGAACCGGCAGCACCAGTGGCGGGTCGGGAGGCGGTGCAGTGGTGGATCTGACTCTGGACGACTCGTCGGAGGAAGAAGGAGGGTGGGGCCGAGGACAGCGAGGACACGGATGACAGCCAGGACAGCCCCACCCCCAAACGAGGCAGATACGATTATGACAAAGACCTGGTCACCGCATACTGAGACCGGCAGGACACTTAGACTTGTTGGGGGGGGTGTAGATGGGATCTTTGCCTTGGAAATTCAAGAAACATGTCCCTGTATCCTCTCCCGAATGCATACACACTCATGCACGCACACAGACACACAAACTCATGCGCTGCTGACTTCTGGAGCAGTCGGGCATCGCGTTGACAAACTCGTAGATGTCCCATAAAGCCATTCCCAGTCATTCACTGCATCTTTAACCTGTATTCTCCCTTTAAAGACCATGGAAGAGTAACACCACCTTCAATTCTGCTCTATTGTCCTCAATTTCCTCTCCACTTTGTGTTCTGACAGGTTTAACCATCCTGGGAATTTAAGATCTTGCCAGTTGTAGGCCTTCAAATATATTACGAGAAAAGCCCTGTATCTCAAAAAAAGTGAATTCCTTTGATCGAGATCATCCAACCATTTACAATCTATTCAGAGGCGTATTCTGTTAGTCCTCCACATAAGATGTTTATATTAGCTGTTCGTTTCAATGCAATTTGGAGACATTACTGAAGAATTTCCATTTCTCTCAATTTTGTTTTTTAATTTGTCCACAGAAGTTGACAACCTACCTCAGTCTAACAGCGGGCTTGACCAGAGGGTTATTGAAAGGGTGTTGAATCCCTTACATGATTTTTTTCTTTTTTCAGTCCCTTTTGTTTTCCTTGTACAGCAACACTGGAGAGGCATCAAGCATTACTTATTATTTTGTGCTTGCCCATTTAGGCATCATATTAAAAATGATTCTGACTCTAGCAACGAGTTTCTGGTCAAGTCTGTCGGTCAACTGGCGTGAACTAACTGAATGTGGTGCGCAAATCGACACTTCATTCAGAGGGAAGGATGCTTTGACATCAATGATTGAGATGCTAGTCAGCAAGTAAATATTGTATGATATCTAATGTAATAATGGCAATGTATTTCTGATCATTTAATAGAAAATTGCAGGTCTCAATGTAATTTTAATGGTTTCTTTCAGTTGTTTTGGTCCGTACAAGGCTGCTAAAGTCACAACTTGAGAAATTCCACACAGCAAGGGCAGACTGATAAATCAGGTTGAGGAGAGGACAATGAGTTCGTTTATTTTTCTTCTAGACATGACTGTAGTAAATACTAGTTTTATCTAGCAGGGGAGCTGATGTTTTTGGCATAATACCTTAAATATCACTCTCCTTTAAAGTAATTTTTTCTTCCATTTTAGACATGGCTGATTTGTTTGAGCCCTTGTATGGAGGTTGTTTGTGTTCATTTCAACCGGCTGAGGAGGTGTTAACATTTGCATGACGTTTTATGGACTTGGCGACAAGTGCGGTTCTTAAATGTATTCCTTAATTTGTTGTCAGAATGCGTATTTATTGATTTAACAGTTTGCCTTTAATTTGAGTTGCGGTGGCTCTTCTTTTTTTTGCATTTGAGGCATTTCGCAGCAATTTCATGAGTTTCCAGCATGATGCTTTGTGATGGTAGATAACGCTGTGTCCTCTCACGGCCTGCTGGTGTATGTGCAATTACAGTGTGCATGTCTGAACATAAGGGCGCTTAGTCTGGACTATACAGACTTGACCTAAACCTCGAAAGAAATCAAACTTGCGCTAATCGACCAAACAAATGGCACATCCAGGCGGCTGATCTGTTGAGGAGGACTCAGGGATGACGTGTTAGTTCTACTTGTCTTTACATTTTCCTCTCAGTCAAACTTGACTCTCGATGCAGGTTCCAGCATTGCGTACATTACCTTCAGGTCATGTAAAACAGTCAGATCTCTGATCTGGAAATTTCATTGCATCTACGAATATTGATAAATAGCTAAAGGACTTTTTCTTGTCCTCCAAGATTCCAGAGAAAATCACTGCACTTAGCTCAATAGTGGCAATTTTAAAGGTTTTTGTTTCCAACTAATCCTGAATTCTGACTTGAATACACAGTACTGTATCCTATCTGTGCTTGGGAATGTCTCAACAGAAGAATATCGCCAGGAAGGGTCAAATTACTTGTAATTTTAGGTTCGTCTAGGCATGGTCTTCCATCATCTTTTCATGATACGCCCAATTTTTTTCCCCTTTTCATTAGATTTTTTTTTAAGAATAGTCAGTGCTGCAGTTGACAGTTTCACATAAGACCTTAATGTATTATGTTGCCCTAAATTTGACCACACTTTTAAGGTAAGGAACCTCTTGAATAGACCTAAATTTGACCACACTTTTAAGGTAAGGAACCTCTTGAATAGACTTCCATTTTTAGATACCTACAGCAATCTATTAGAAAAATGTGGATAAAATGTACATTTGCTTATAATTAAGAGATAAATGGATGGTGAGTGACAACAAAATATATTTCCTGCTCAGAGGTGAAGACGTCCTCTGTGTAGCCAGGTGAGGTTGAATTTTTTTGGGGGAATGGAGGCATCCCCTCTTGTTACAGTGCTTAAGACAGCATGGGCAGTGGCTTGCAGTTCTTGATGTAACTGTTTTGTTTGTGTCTTTTTATATGTTCATATTAAAAGCCAATAAAAAACAATAATATTTTATCAAGTTTTGAATTGCCTCCAGTTGCTCCGGTGGGCGGGCACAAGTACTTTGTTATTGGCTACTCTGAACCCTTCTGAGGAAAATGTAAATCAGTGACCACCTCTAAGATGTTCTCAACATGGGATTTGACGAGCAAATCAGTTGTCCCTGTCTGAACTGAAATCAAATTGTAAAAGCTCTAACATCTGTCAATTATGTGTGCAATTAATTAAACTGATTTAAAATAAATCTAGATTTTGTCTTTCCAGTGATTTGGACTTAACTCCATTGATTACTTAAAGAATATATTTAACAATTCATTAAAAAATATACAAGTTCTTCCAGAATAAGTCACTGCTGTTGATTTGAAGACTTTGATAGGCTACCACACATTAGTGCACTTGCATGACAAAACACTGATGGTTAAAAAACAAAAATGGCTGCCTTTTCCTATGAATGGCATTTTACTGTACACAAAACATTTTAGGTTTTCAGATTTAACTTAAATTTACAGTAAAATAATAATTTACCAACCTATTGGAGTACTAATATCTGTTTTGTACCTTTGTAATACACTGACAACCACCAAAAAGGGGTGGTGATGTGAAAGCCACTTGAATTATTGTTCATCACAGCAGCTTTTCCACAAGCTGATAAATACCAATATATATAAAAGCTGCACACAGTGTCATTGACACACACACTGAACACCAACAAGGTTACACACATGAAATTAATGTACATTAGAAAAAACTATGAAAAAATTATTTCAACAAAAATACATTAAATGTTTAGTGTCATGCAGGGAATTCTGAAAAAAAAATAGAATTTTAAAAATCATTCTGACACAGCAATGTTATATATTGAAGTTGACTAGTTTATCTTTAATAGTGGTTCTTTAAAATAAGGAAACCAACTTCTAGTTGAGAGGGTATATCATGTTGGCTAACTCTTTTGTCCAGCTTTTGTTAAGGTGTATTTTTAGGTATACGCTTTATCATTAGATGTTATTTGCCACTTTTAACATAAAATAACAAATACAAAGCCATTCAGATTAAAAATCTGTGAGCAATGTTCTTGATATTATTCATAGTCTGTATTTTACTGAACAATTAAATGAAATGTTTGATCTACTACAGTTTTCATCGTATATAGAGGAACTTTCTGTAAACCAAGATGTCTATTACCGTTAAAATCACGATCTTTTTTTAGTGAAGTGATGGTATGTTGTTAAGTTATTTGTCAATTGGCTTTGACGGGTTTATAAACCAAGCTCAGACTGCAGATATTGCAATAATGTGATACTATTTTAGAAACGTATTTTCTTACGTTTTTGTTGGTAATAATGAATAATAAAGAATGTGAGTACCTCTTAGGTAGGACGTGACATTTCTTCAGTTCACCACTAGATGTCGTTCTTACTCATGTAATCCTTTTATCAAAGCCCGGGATAAGGCAGGTTCTGACGACAGTTCTCGCGAGAGCTTGTAAACGCTTCCTCTTGGTTGGATAGCGGCTTCCTGGCCGGACTTTATCCCCACCTCCTCCTTTTTTTCTTGTGGGAAATTTCAACTTCTGTTTTCGCGGGTCCTCCATCAAAACAATTTCGGACAGCATTTCGCGGTGGGTCCTGTGATTGTGAACGACAGGCCTGACTTATCTTTTGCCGCGTTTTGTCTGTGGGAGCGCTCGCGAGTCAGAGGCCGTATCGAAGAGACATTCCAGCGATGCACGCGCTAAAATAAACTGCATTTCGTGTAGTTTTGTGCCTATGACACTCGCTCTATTTACTTGACACCTTCATATTACTAGGTACAGCTTCTGGAGGCATGACAGGGTGTTGAAATAAGGGTCGTACGAATCTCAGAAACTTCTATAGCCACTGCCAGGGTTTGTGTAGCAATTTGAAGGATTGGATGTCAGTAGAACCTGCTTGTTCTCTACTCAGACAACTAACGTTATGGCACCAAAAAGAAGACCGGTCCCCTTGATTATAACCCCCACAGGAGAAGGACAGTCAACCAACATAGATGCAGCGGCAGAGTAAGTATATCATTTCCTATGTCTGACACTTGTTTGGTTTACCCTGCTGCATACTTCTGTATGTCTCACCTGGTCCTGTTTTTCTGTCTTTAGGGCCAACCTGGAGGCCTTGCAGAGGAAGTTAGGGGAGTTGGACTTGGATGAACAGCAGAGGAAGCGTCTCGAAGCTTTCCTCACCCAGAAAGCCCAGGTGGGAGAGCTCAAAGATGAAGATTTTGAACCCATATGTGAACTCGGAGCAGGCAACGGTGGGGTGGTCCACAAAGTACGTCACAAACCCTCAAGACTGGTCATGGCCAGGAAGGTGAGCGATCCACTGACTTTATGCACCTGATGCTAGTTTGCTCGCCGCATTTAATACAAAGACTAAACTTTGTGTTTTCCTCAGCTTATTCATTTGGAAATCAAACCAGCCATCAGGAACCAGATTATACGAGAGCTACAAGTCCTACATGAGTGTAACTCGCCTTACATTGTTGGGTTTTACGGCGCCTTCTACAGTGATGGAGAAATCAGCATCTGTATGGAGCACATGGTGGGGCCAGTGTTGTTGTTTATAGCAACAGTTTATAGCAAAAGTCTTACAGCACACTGACATGTATTTGTCTGCAGGATGGTGGTTCTTTGGATCAAGTACTGAAGGAAGCCAGAAGAATCCCTGAAGAAATTTTGGGCAAAGTTAGCATAGCTGTAAGTATTCCCGTCCTCCTCTGCTGTATCTTTAGGGTTACCAAAGGGTTATCTTTAAGCGTCCTTGAGCTTGGGAAAGGCGCTATATAAATTAAATTAAACTTATTATCTTCCAGATAATTACAAATCATGCTGACACAACAATGACTTGTTATATATTGAAGTTGACTAGTTTATCTTTAATAGTGGTTCTTTAAAATAAGGAAACCAACTTCTAGTTGAGAGGGTATATCATGTTGGCTAACTCTTTTGGCCAGCTTTTGTTTAAGGTGTATTTTTAGGTATACGCTTTATCATTAGATATGTTATTTGCCACTTTTAACATATAAATACAAATACAAAGCCATTCAGATCAAATCTGCTGTGAGCAATGTTCTTGATATTATTCAGTCTGTAGGTTTTAATTTGTTTGGAACTACAATCATGCTAATAAATGTTACCAGTTATCCTGTTTTTTTTTCAGTTATTATCCTGTATGATCCTACACCACTCTTTCTATAAAGAAATGTTATACCAACTAGACATTCAGAATATTCATAATATCATTATTTCTGTTTTGATGTGAGCATTTAAAATAATTTGTGAAAACGTGAAATAAGTAAAAAATATTGATGTAATTTAGTTTATCAGTATCAGTCCAATTAGAAATATTAATTGATATGTGATATTTAATTGTGCATGTTAAGTTAGCACTCACTTAAAATTAATATGTAAAAACACTAATAATACTATTAAATGTAGTCTTTGTCAAATCTCAAAATACTATACATTTTTCATACTGTAAATTATAATGTTGTGATGCATTGTAGTGTGTAGCATTTAAAATGAAAGATTTTTATTTGATTGTATTTAGATGCATAGTATCGTATTTTAATAGTCATTTATTGGTTATCTGCCATAATGTGAAATTAATAACTGTCTTATCGGTATCAGGGATAATTTTAATATGGCACATCCCTAGAATAAAATTTAACTATCAGCTTATGGTAACTGTGTTTTTAATATTTGCATATGTAAAGTCATAGCAATATGTACATTGGTAATGCACATGTAAAATGATCAGGCGGTTGTGAAACGGCTGTAGAAATCCCTGAAGTAAGGGCAACCTGCTCTTCTTGTTATTGTCTAAAAGCCGAATCCAAAAATTGGTATACAATCTCCATCGTAACATGTCTGCCACTATTGCGCGCCGACCGCAATATAATAAAGCTGTGACCACACCCACGGATCTGCAAACTCCCTTTCAAGTCTGAGACACCAAAGGATGCCCATTTTTCAACACACATTTAGTCTTTTTCTTCCAAATGAGTAGGGTTAAACTTCTGTTTCACATTTGATCATGACAAAACACAAACACTTTAGTGCAAAGACCAAACAAAGGTGCAGAGATCTGTTTGTGTGTGTCCATACTGTTTATTGCGCGTGTGAGCGAATGCATCTCAGCTTTCGGTAATCACAAAGCAGAAGTTGTTTTGTAAAGACTAGACTATAGCACGTTCTGTAAATTCAGGAAGCGTGATACCATATTGACCGTGGAGAGATACCCCATTGATGCTATCTTTAATTCTCGTTCCACAGGTACTCCGAGGTCTGGCATATCTTCGGGAGAAGCACCAAATAATGCACAGAGGTACACACATTCCTTACTAATATCTTAGAAAAACATACATGTGCATACACGCGCTGGATGGTGGCAGGAAATAGCCCCCTAATTCAGCTATTGAAATTGCATAAGAAGCTTAAAAATTATTATTCTGGAGAGAGATTAGGCCTCACTTTTTGACTGGTTAAAACAGGGAAAAGTTTATAAAAATCCTGTTATTGTGATAAATGTCGTCTTTTTTTTTATCACACACTACATAGGCACTTTTTATTCCAAGTAGATCACCAGTTAGTGTAGAAATATATTCCGTGTCTCCAAGTGTGGCTCAACCAACATTTGAACAATAATACTATGTCTGAAGAAGCAAAGTATTAGTTTCTCTGTCAGGTTGTATGAGGGTCTAGAGGAGCCACACTGAAGGGTTAGACGGAGGGTCAGGCCTATAGTTGTGCTGTTGTGGCAGGGAGCGCTTGCCTGCTTGCAAGGAGCTGTCGAGGAGCCCAGCCGGTAATTACAGCCTCTCGGATGTGATTACATGGCAGCCGCACCCTGCACCCCCCCTCTCCCTTCTTTTTCCTCTCCCACTCTCACCCCTCTGTCCACTCCCAGTGGGTGTTAGGGCTGAAGGAGGGCCCGTCACGTGCGGAATCGTTGCATGTCCACACTGTTATTTGCTCCTCGTGGCCTGTGTTTAAGAGAAGAGAGGTAGAAAGTGGCTTGCATGTCTGTCCTTTCTGCTGCGGCAGTGTTGTCAGAGTTAGCTTTGCAGTATGCAGAGCATCTTGCAAAATGATTTTGCTGGGCTTGCTGGAGAAAGGGTGTTAGAAAAGGGATGAAAAGCCAGGTGGTGCCGCTGGGATTTGGACCCCAGCCCCCTCCATCTAACTTGGTCTCTCTTTGGTCCCTACAGACGTTAAGCCCTCCAACATCCTGGTGAACTCGCGCGGTGAGATCAAACTGTGCGACTTTGGCGTGAGTGGCCAGCTCATCGACTCCATGGCCAACTCCTTCGTTGGAACACGGTCGTACATGTCGGTGAGTCACCCTCCCACTTCCCTCCCCAACCCCCAGCCCTTCTCATTCCAAGCCCTGAGTCGGTGCCCAGGATTCTTCCATGTGGAGAGGACGAAGTCTCTGCCAGGTTTTAGCCCACTCCTCTTGGCCACCTGCAGGGTGTGGCGCCCCACCCTAGTAGAGCCTTGACTTGCTCTCTGCTCTTTGCCTTGACAGCCGGAGAGACTCCAGGGCACGCACTATTCGGTTCAGTCAGACGTGTGGAGCATGGGCCTATCGCTGGTTGAGCTGGCTATTGGACGCTACCCCATCCCCCCTCCCGATGCCAAGGAACTGGAGGCCATATTTGGCCGGCCAGTGTTAGACGCAGGTGGGGCAGAAGGCCACAGCATGTCCCCAAGACCAAGGCCTCCAGGACGACCAGTTAGCGGTAAGACCTTTTTTAATTTCTCTTAACATTTTTGTTCAAGTAAAGTGAGGTAGATCCAATATTGGCATTGGTTTTATTTACATTCAGTCTTCTCCTTGCAGCCCTCTATGGACACAAAATAAAATAAATAAACAGTGGTTATCTACAGATTAGGTAATAAAGTAATCAAATTTAAAATAAACTGCATAGTCTTCACTGTACAAATATAGACAAATCCTTATTAAAGTTATACATATTAACGTGAATACATTTGGAAAGTGGCAAGCTTTGTTTCTGTATGTCCTAAGTAAAGATACTGTAATCTTTATAAAAAAGCATCAAAAGTGCAATATTTAACATATATAGCCTATAACAACTGCTTCCAGTATGTAAACATTATGATTTGTGCACAAAATCCAGCAAAACCTACTTATTTTTTAAACTGACAGACAGATGTCACTAACTAAACTTCAGTGATTGGCTCCCGACTGCGGTTTTTGTTTGATATTTGCATAAAGATGAGAACTGGCCAACCTTTTGACGCTCTCGGCTGATCGCAACGCTTTCTCAGGTCTGCTGTCAATCATACATATTACCGCGAGCGTGAAGCTCAACCTCCATAGGAATGAATTGAAAATGCTTGATTGGCTCGCTCTGTGCCAGTGCACATTGAGTGTGTGAGAGAAAGCGACAGGGTGCTCTCAGCCAAGCGACGCTACGTAAAGCTCTGAAGTCAATTAAATTCTATCTGCGCAACTTATTTTTTTGCCTCTAAATCAATTACCGGTAAGTGAAATCATACAATTTACTAGCCATTGGATAATTTTAATTTGTTGTTGTTGTTGCCTTGTGTGAAATTTTGTTGCATATCCAAACGATTTACTCACATTGTAGAGGGTTGTCATAGTCTGCATTATATATGTGTTTTTAGTCAAGCTTTGAAAATTATTTCCCCCAGGACACGGATTGGACAGCAGGCCAGCCATGGCTATATTTGAGCTACTGGACTACATTGTCAATGAGGTCAGAGGATTTGCTTAGCGTGCAACTTACTTCCTTTGTGCTTATTTTTGCCTTTTATGGGGTTTTTATGTAGCAGTTTCACTTCAATATCACCCCTTTCTCTGCTCCCCACCTGTCTCTACATCTGCAGCCACCACCCAAGCTGCCCCATGGCGTCTTCACCATGGACTTTGAGGAGTTTGTGACAAAATGGTGAGATCCTGTGTTATCGCTGGTGGTTTTATTGTACAAACCCGCTAAGACTAACTTGTCATCAATGCTGAACAAAGTGCCATCTAAACTATGGCACAGTTGCAAAACATTAAAAAGGTCATAGTATGAGAAGTCCAATATCCTGCAGAGTTTAGCGTTAAAAAAAGATTATTTTCCAGGCTAAATGAGCCAATGCGCATGTGTAGTCATAAGCGCGAGTCTCATGTTTCTATGGGAACCGGAGCGGCATCTGAAGTGATGCAGTGACTTTACCTATCAGCATTTGGCTCTTTTACTTTAGAAGGTGGGGCTATACCACCATATTTCGCATTGCAGTTTCTCTATTCGTGAGTAATAGGAGTGAACTGTCTTTCTATATCTATAGTCTTTGGTACAATGCAAGTGTGAAACTGGAGTGCATTGTTCCCAATCCCACACCTACTTCCTTCATTAATTTCTTATCAATCTTCATTGACTGCATTTACTTTAAAAGTTCAGTTGGACTGTAGCGATATTTTTCCCTTGCATATTAAATGTCATGCAAACAATTTAGTCAGACTGAAATTGTACCTGAAATCGTTCAAAGTCGGAGAAACGTATCTAGGTAATGTAATTTTCTCTTAGCTCTGTCAAGCATGTACACACATTTATCTGCCTTATTTGCCTTGGTGTTTTTCTCTTGCTCCCAAACAAAGAGGTGGCTATTTAGTCCTTCAAAAATGTGATTACTCGCACTGCCAAGATAGCTTGACTATGCAAAAAAAAAAAGGAGAATCTGTGGCTTCAGTGATTGTAAACCTACTTACTGTCCTATCAAATAAAGGCAGAAAAGCCAAAAACAAGAGGAGACTTAAGTTTTCCACTCTCTATAGACTTCTGGTCTAATATTTTGTTGATTTGGGATATTTAGTTTGTCTTATTTATTTTTTGTATGTGTTTCACAGCCTCATTAAGAACCCTGCTGACAGAGCTGACCTCAAGATGCTAATGGTATGTACATTTGCCTGTATGGTAACCATACAATTAAGACAGATTCAGAAGTATATTAAATAGAAAATTTTGTTTGATCATCTGTAAAATGCTGTAACATGGTTTGAGAAGGACTTGAGAGCTCTTTGGAGTGACCGCACACACATCCAGTCATGTAAATTTTTGGCTATGTTGGCGATTAGCTCTAGTTACAACTTGAATTAGAACCCCGACCACCACTCATTACTGAATTACCTGTTGGTACTCGTAACATCAATATCATAATGTTTTGTCGGAAAATGCATTACAGAAAACAGTACTTGTGGAATTATACTGAGACAGGGTATATTGAAAATAAAATGAATTGATCATGTGATGTTCGTTTGCAGGGCCACACGTTCATCAAGCGGGCCGAGG
Source organism: Gobiocypris rarus (assembly GCA_023029165.1). Lineage (NCBI taxonomy): Eukaryota > Metazoa > Chordata > Actinopteri > Cypriniformes > Gobionidae > Gobiocypris > Gobiocypris rarus. The sequence continues at coordinate 19,827,353 of CM040929.1, read as the reverse complement.
TTGAGGAGGTGGATTTTGCTGGATGGATGTGTAAAACCATGGGCCTTCACCAGCCCAGCACACCCACTCATAGCGCTGAATGAACGCTGGCTCACAGCGTAGGCACCCATGCCATCCCCATCCTCCGCTTTACTTCTTTCCTCTCTGCTCTCACAGGCCTGTATGCTTGTAAGCCTCTGACACATCGCTGTGCACTCTTTTGCCGTTCTCTGCTTGCTCTTCCCTTCCGCTGCAGTGTGTTCTGGGGGCATTGCTTTTTAAGAGCCTCTGGTGTTGGAACACTTAGTCATTTCAATGAATATGGAGATTAGAGTCACTTAAGTAGAGTGGCTGTATTTTTAACGACCAGATTATTCAGGAATGTGTCAAATGGTAAACAGCAATTTCATTAGTTTTGTCTTTGTTTTCTCTTCATGGTCGGTTTATTAATTCATCATATTATTTTTGTTGCTAAAGTGATATTCATTGGCATTTAGCGTTACACTGTTAAAATAGCATGGATCAATGGCAAAAATGTTATTATGAATCAACTGCCGTTTGCATCTAAAGCTACTGTGGATCATGCAGGTTGGTTTATCACAAAGGTGATTTATTAAAATTGCAAGATGGCCATCAATGCCCAAAAGCATGTGTACAGGTGTTTATCTCGTGCATTGCAGGTAGCAGTGCTTTTAATCTGCTTAACATAGGCCCTTTAAAATGGTTTCATTATGTCTTTCTACAGTACGTTTAAGTCTTGTTTGACTCATCTTTGTCACCAGAACGGTTTTCTCAAATCTCAATTTATTTTTCAACTTAAAATGATATTCAGAAAGGGTATATTTGGGACGAATTAGGTTTAAAACTAATACTTCAATGTTTTTATTTTTTATAAAACCTTAAATTTCTTTCTTTTGGTTTCAATTTTGAGTACAGCTAGGGTTGCACCTAACTTTACAGTGCTTTTCCATGAGCCCTACTCCAACCAAGACCACAACAGGCACACTCATAGTCTGTTCTTCAGTGGTATATAAAGTGCAAAGTAAAGTCTCAGGCCACCATGTACAGTGCTATGCAGATCAAATGAACCTCAGCAGATATTGCCGTATTAGTAGGTCTTATATAAATACACGGGTGTTACTGATGGGCATTGTGAAGTGTGGCTAAAGCCCACTTGCTCTGAATAGCTTTGTGTTTCTGTTTTTCTCTCTCTAGTGCTTTTCAGTAACATTGAAACTGTATTATTCACACACTGGCATTCAGCTCAGACCAAGTGAATGCGTTGCCACACTTGCGTGTAAAAAAATATATGTACAGTACAAACGGTACTGATTTCAGTCTTAAAAAAATTTTTTTTTTTTTTTGGACAAGTTTAAAAAAGAGGATATAAGTCATTTTATTACCATTTGGAAAGTGTTGAATACAGTTCTAATATAAAAATAAAACTTATTTGTGAATGATTATTTTGCTGTATTTGTTGTCAGTCTTCTTCGCTGTTTCTTTTGAACATTTGAATCAAGTTTTAAGTGTCCCTATTATACTGCCCTCTATGGCTGGTGTGTGTTAGTTCATCATGCTCGTCTCCTACTTAATACTTCAGCATTTAAGCAACTCCGTGTCATACACAATTACGCTCCTCTGCGTCCACTCCCTGTTTTACGGGAGAGTCCTCGAACTCTCCAGGAGGTCATATACTACTCCTCCTGATTCAGAGAAACTCATTCCAGCAGCAGGTAAACCAGCGAACGAGTCTCTTAAGTGGTGGAGGATAATCCATGTCTGTCCCGCTGGTCGACTGCACTCATAGCTTCTTTCAGCATGATTTTGGTAAGTATGGAATCACAGTACGTGTTTGGGTGTTTGATTTATGTGTTAATTACAGTTTATATTGTTTTGGAAGGTTCAGTTGTTAAATATAATGGAAGAAGAGGTGTCGAAAAGGTGTAGCAGTTAGAGAATAATGTCACTCCTATCCGACGACCCCTTGAGAGTAGGTACACTCTGAGCTGTATTAGTTTGAAACAGTGGAGGGTGTGTGTATATGTGTTGCGGGGGGGACTGCTGGCAGACCCTGAGTGTCCTGGAATGTGCCATGGCTTGTTCTGGGGTGGGACTCCATGACCTCAGGCAACGGGATGGGTGGGTGCGACTGCATTCACACACACAGGGGAGAAAGAAGGACGGTTAACTCGTTATTTTGGCGCACACACTCACCTAAAGTACATGTGCAACACCCCAGCAAACAACTTTGTACAAATACAGGCTGGTTATACCAGTGACATCCTTGTGAACTCTACCGTTGCGTTAATGTCATGAGTGATGGTGGCCACTATGGCATGATAACAGCCTTTTACTGTATTCCCCAGAGAGTAGCAGAGAAGAGCAGCATGGGGGAATGCTGTTTCTTTAAGAGAGAGGGAGAGCGAGAGAGAGAGAGAAAGGGAGGGACCTTTTTGCCCTCCAGAAACCAGGAAGGGAATTGAGTTGATCTGCTGGTGCTTGGTTAGCGCATACAGAGCTTTAAACAGCAGAGACAGCTAAGAGAGAGAGCGCTCCACAGAGGAGGGAAGAGCTAACCCATAACAAGCACCGCCACGGCCATCGCAGGTGAGCTTGCTTCCCCCTGATTGTCCCCCGTGTCGTCTGCCCAGGGCCTATCGACCGAAGAGAGCAAGGCTGAGGAGGAAGGAATGAGGGAGGGGGACCGAGAGGAGAGAGAGTATGTGTGTGGGGGGTAGGAGGGGGCTCCTGTGCCAGTGAGGAATAATTTCTATCTTTTTTCTTTGGTCTTCAAAATAACTGCTTTAGCACACCTTCAGTTCACTGGTGTTGCTTTTAATAAACTTTTTTATATTCTCACAGCTGATAACTTTTTTTGTTGTTGTTTTAGAGGCAGCCCTTAAGGGGTGTGTTTGTCGGAGGTTAGACGAGCGAAGAAGGTTGTAGGAAGGAACCAAAAATAATTCCATAGGACAAGGTACAGCGTTACGCACTAGGGTCCAATTTTTATCCTTGTCATTCATTCAGAAACAAACTCTGATAACTTGTGCACACATGTTTGGAATTTATCTTTCAGCCTTGATATATGTTTGCACTGGTTATATCTATGACATAATATTTTAGGTTTAAAAAGTCTCCATTGGGTTAAGAATGCTGAATATTCTGGATGGTGTAGTGTAATGATATCAGTTTATTATGTTGAAGTTCCACTGACTTGTGTCTGGATCCCTTTGTCTTTTTCATATGTACAGAGCTTGGCATCGCTTGTTGGCTGGTCTGTACTTTTAATACCTGGCATCCTGCTAGCAACACACGGTAGTGTATAATTCAGCTCTGAATGCTTACGTTGAAGCAAGCTCTGAGATGTGGGGGTGGCAAGAGCAGACTGTTTGGGACTTGTAGTTCATGTGGTGGCCTAGAAGCAGGTGAAGTCATACTTAAGAACTGCGCTTCCCATAGTGCATTGCCCTTGGCCATACAGGAAAGGGAACAGCCAGTAGCCTATCCTAGTGGGGAGGTGTGGTGATTGAGAAGCAGGCAAGCCAATCACAGAGGGGGAAGTGAAGCTACAGCAGTGGGCTGAAAATAGAGTGGGGGAGTTAGTAGGTGTCTGACTGTGTGGGATCAGGCAAGGGCTTGCCTGTGTAACTAGGGCCACTCGGAAGTTTCCTGTCTGCAGTTGCTCCAGAGCAGAGCCCTGCCCAGGCACAGAGGCAGGCAGGCAGAGGGAGACTGAGCTGACCCACAGGGAAACAATTCTTGCCGGCCGGTAAGAGCTTCAAATGCACTCTCACTCTCTCTGGTGTCTGAGATGGGAAAGGCAAGCTAGAAGAGAAATAATGGAATCTTAAAAGGGAAAGAGAGGGACTTGGCTTGATTAAGTTCAGAGCGCTTGACCCACTTGCAGATGGCATAGAGATGGAAACGGAAGCCTGCTGTGTTAAGGTACGACTTTGTAAGCTTCTGTGCAGCGAGATTCACTTTCTAAGTACTTTCTTAACTTAACTCTGTTTTAATTCTTATTTTCATATCCGATCTGACCATTACGAATTTTAATTTAATAAAAATAAAATATATTCTAGCTTATTCAAATTGGTTTAAGTTTTGGTCTCATAAATAGTTGATGACTGCGGGTTTGACACTTTGGCATCTCTGGTGGATTGTGAAACTATTTTAAATCAACTTAAATTCACATCAAGACATCCTGCTCACTGAGATCTCTAAGAACCTTGGAAAGTTTTTCTTCTTCTCCTGGCAGATCCCTTGTAGGCTTCTCTGCCCCCTCATTCTTTTTATAGCTGTGCCATAATGCACATCAACATCTACTCCCTTGGTATAAGGGTCTTTAGCAGGGTCTCATGACTTGTCCATTCAGTAAACTGCATGTTTGTCCTGGACTCAAAGGCGTTGCAGGAAGCTGCAGTCTCTATCGCTCTCTCTCTCTTTTTTTTTATATTCAAAGATGTATGCAGATCATTTCCATCCCATACTTGCTCAACTCGTTTTCACTAGTGCGGGTACAGGGAGGACGCAAGGGGTATTTTTATTCACAGATGACGCCCAGTGCCTGAATAATGCACAGACAAGGCTCCTTGTCTCACTGGGGTGAGGCCGTTCTTTATTGTCTTTTGGTTGTTTAAGTGGCAAAGAGATTTTTACCAACCATAAACCAGTTACCACTGCATATAGTTAAATTACCTGACAGGGTCGTTTCAGGTCAGCATTTATGACGGGTAAGGCATGTGTGAACTTCATGCCGATACACATCAAGCAGTATTTTCTCTTTTGATTTAGCTTGATGTCTTGCTGTGTTTGTTTCACTGAGTGTGTCTTTTAATATATATCTGGACATATAATATATATGTTTGCTTTTGTGTGCATTTAAAGTTTAAATTGCTTGACTCTCATCCAAAGTGAATTGGTTAGGTTTATTATGCACTTACGTGTATGAACTAGCTTATGAAATACAAATATTATTTGAACTTACACAATCCTCTAGAAAAGTTAAGTAAATCGTGGTCTGTTGTGAGGACATCAAGCATGTGTTTGTGTCCTTGAGCAGTGCAAGACTGAGGGCCGAAAGTGATTAGAAGTTATCAGCAACTACTGTTTGACCTAAAAGTATAGTTCATAGTTCATGCTAAAGTAATCCTTGAATATTTGGAAGATGCTTTGAATTAGATTTCTGGATAAGGTTTAGTTTTATTACATTTGGGGGACAGTGTACATTTGTAAAGCATTTTTGAAGTGATCAAATTAAAGACTGATGCTGGGAGATGGGCTGATGCGAGCTAGCATCACTATCGGTAATCAGAGAGCTCATCTCATTATTCTCTCATTGCGCTCTTTAAAGGGCCTTCTTCCACTTGTCCTTATCTGCCGAGAGTCTGTCGACACAATGAGTGAGGCCTTCTTCTTGGTTTCCTTGACAGTAATGTGGAATCCAATTGCTGTAAGTTTATGCTCTCGCCCCCATTCTCTATTGTGGATCCGACCTCCAGCAGATGGAGGAGTCCTTGACATACTTACCTTAGTGTTATTGTTCAGAGATATGCTGTTGAGGTAGAGCTGAAAAAGAAATTCTGGGTGGGTTGTCATGTCTTTTTGCGTTCTCAGCAGAGGCAGAAGAGGGAAGTGGAAGCTGTGGTAGACTGGTGGTGGAGTGTGCAGTGCAGTGTCTGGGAGAGCTGGTCATCTGATAACAGAGCGGGTTCTGTTACACCATCACCAGAGTCACGCAGGAAGTTGTCTTCCGCCCAACCGGCCGGGCTGCCGCTGCAGCTGAGAGCTTGAGACATGGGCTATGGCCTCAGTGCAAGGGCACTGGAAGGGCTAGAGTAGTGCTGCCGCCATTTGTAAATTTTGTTTCTGTTTAACATGTTGGTTTGCATGCTCTTTCCTTGTTTCCTGGCCCAGCCACAGATTGTCCAAAAGTTGTGGGCAGCTCAAAGACACATGCAGGGAGTTTGGGCTGGAAAAGTTTGGTCAAGCTATGAGGGGGCGTCGTGGCATTTTCACACGTGGGCTTCATCTTCTAACAAAGCTGCTGCTGGTCTAGAAAGATCGTAGGCATGTTGTTGCATTCAAACTTGGGTCTCTTGCTATAGCTGCTCTTCCTTTTGCGGTCTGCTCTGATTCAATTTGATGTACGTTTACAACAAAAACCTTTAATTTCAAACCATAAAGAGAACAGTTTGCCTGTATAATTTTTTTTTTGATCCCATGACCAGTTTTGAGGGAGTTAATCTACTGTCTATTGAAGTTTCCAGCAACTAAATAAAAGTAAAATTGAAGGTTGGGTTAGCTCAAACGTTTGTGTGCACTTGCTTCAAGCAGTCTCGCCCAATACCTTTTGGTGGGCGCTGTGCATAGAAGTCTGGATTTTTGGCAGCCTACTGACATATCTCCAGTGAAACGACCCAGCATTGCAACTCCAGTTTTATCAGTTGTTCGCCCACTTCCTCCTTGTTCTTTTCGCGACCAATCATGCTTCCCTAACCAACGCTGGCAGGAGTGACTCATTTGCAGGGCCTTGCTCAAAATCCTGTTCTTCTTGGAACAAGTCAACCCCTCTCCATACTGTTTACGATTATCCGGTAATATCCTCTCTGCCTTGACCTTGAACCCTGTCAACCTAGTCTAGTGACTCCCCTTCCCTCCCTCATGAGGCAGGAGGAGCTAATCTCAGACACTCTAGCTTCCAAACACATACTGAGTATACATTTATGTTGCAGGGATGCCCTGTGTACATAACTCACATGTTTGTCATTAATCCTCTTTCAAAGGATTCTTAAGCTCTCGTGAAATACACATCGAAAGGTGTGAGGCTGTATTGACCAAGAAAGAAAGTTAATAGAAAGGCACTGAAGTGTTTTGTGAAACCCTGCTGCTTGTTTTGGTTTATGTCATAAGTCAATGTGTTTTCCTGGAATGAATGGCATGTGCTTGCCTAAGATCTTTCATTCTGAGGTGTCAGTTTTCGGTTCATATAATGCACGAGTAGTTTTGCCGTTTGGTGTCCTTCACTGGATTAGCTTTGTTTTAGAGTTAGTTGAGGAAAGCAGCAGCTGCATTCTAAGAACTTAATCACCAAACACATTAAATAACCACGACACCATTTCATTGACTGTAGTTACCTCATGATTCTTGTAAAAAGATTTTACGGTGTTGGTGGTGTTATTTCCAACTGGTTATGTAATTCTGAACCATTTCTGCTCATCAGTTATATTGGAGTATGATGCAAAAAGTGCAAATATGATGTACCTTTCATGCCTATCTAAAGGTAACTAAGAACTTCTAAACTGGTTTTGTTCACACTTGCCCAGTATAAAAATTATGCAGATAATCGTTAAGACAGTTTGACAGTCTCTGAAAACTATTTTCGAAAGCTGCTCTTCACGTTGGCTGGGAGGGGCTGTTAGGGGAGGGTGGGGGCTGAGGTGGGATGAGTATTCGCAGTAACTTGTGGTTTGACTTGCAAAGTAGTTGAGGCCTGTGCGTGCGGCCAGCAGAAGAGGTCTGGAAATGAGACGTTGGGGCCGTTGCATGGCCCCTGTCACCCATATCCATGAATAAGTGATGAAGAATGTTGGGAGCCCTGAGAAGGTGTCAGGATCAGGTTTGTTTGCACTGTTTCCTCTTTCTTTCAGCGTTGCCCTGGGTTTATTCAGGGACAGGGATGCTGCTTAACTAGTTTCTTGTATCATCCACAAGCTGAAGTACAGAGAGATGAATTTTGGTTTTGAGTGTCCCTTCTAAGAACTTTCTTATGTCAGCAAAACAGCTCTTGCTCTATTTCTCTGAGATTCATGTTTTTTTCTGATTTGGAGAGTTTTTCCAGGTATGGAACAGGTTGATTGTGAATTTAGTTAAATTGTCTGATTTTAAATAGTTTATTTTAGTTTTTAAGGGAGACCAGAATTGACACATTCTGTCATTAAAAGAAATTGTTCAAACATGTAGGATTTTTTTTCTGTGGGGCACAAACAAAACAATTTTTTTGGTTTATGGTATTTTGTCCTTACAGTAAGCGTCAATGGGATCCAACAAAACATCACACCCTATCAACATTCACGGTGTAGGCAAAAACAGTTTTAAAACTCAAGTAAAAAAAAATGATTGGAATGATATGAGTTGTGGGCAAATGATGACAGAATTTTAATTTAGGGTGAACTATAACTTAATTTAAAATGAGCACTAATTTCAAATCTGAAAATTTACCTCATGAATTCATGAAGAACCTGTGCCATACTTGGAAACATTTATTGTCTAACCCAGCCTTCAGCCTGTCCTCTATCTTGACTTATTCAAATTCTCTGTAATATAACAATGAGATAAAATGCACCTGTTAGTCAAGTGGGGGGTAGGGGTATCAAAGCTTCCCCTACAAACGCACATATTTTTTTCTAAAAAAGTAAACTGAGAGACAGAGAGAAAAGGACTTAAGCTATTGGCTTATGGGCATTACCATCTAACTTTAACAAGTCAAGACATGGTCCAGTGGGGAACTATTATTGGAATGGCTTCTCTGAAGTGTGCTATATAGAAATGTGTAGTGCATATGTGACCTAGATTATGCCATTTTCATCATATTCTGATACTGAACTTCTTTACTGTATGTGCTAAACTCAGATGGTGTGTAAAAGTGGTGTACATAAGGTGAGCCTGAATGTCACCCAGAGTAATAACGCAAGCGAGACCGGTAGTGGGGGTTGGATTTGCTGCTGAGTTTTACCTTCCCACTACCTCTCTAGTGCTACACCAATAGTGACCTGACTTGGTGCCAGATCTCTAGGTGTGGAGGAAGGCAGCTTTGTGAGTGTGAGAGCAAGCAAGCAGCCAGGTTGAGCAGGTCTTGCATACATACCAAGGGGCTTGATCTGAAGGAATGTAATTTGAATGCATTGCTCTTATTGAGTATAATCCCCCATGGCCTCACCCCCTGCTGGGTCACTTTGGCAGATGGAGGGGCGGGGGGTAGTTAGGCTGTTTGGCTTTCACGTGTGAGCTTGTGTTTTCCAATGGACAAATCAAGGAGGGTTGCCTTTCAGAGCCCCCCTCCCTCTACCCTCGCCTGTACTGCGGTCGATCATTTTAATCTCCCCCCACACGTGATCAAGGGGACAGGCCTTTCCTGAAACTTGGCACACAGTGCAGGGTGGGGTAACCGGCTCAGACCGGATTGACAACCTCCCTATTTAATACTGTTCCCTTGCAGCCCTGTGTGTGTCCTCCTACTCTTCCTCCACCTCTAGTGAGTTTTTTTCCACTCAGGCCTTTAGCCGGCAAACCCCTGCCCCCACCCCCTTCCCCAGAAGCCAACTGACACGCAATTCAGTGCACATGGTGCCCAGGCCTATACTATGTGCCATGCACTCCCCCACCCCAGCAAAGCGGCACGGTACAGATTCTCCTTTCCCACTGCCATCATGACAGCAGGCTTGCCACCCTCTGACATGCTGCTACATTTGAATTCAGATAACACCCTGAACTGATTGATGTAAACTAGAAGGCTCTTTAGAATGCATTTCAAGACTGCTGAGTACCACAAGACTCTCAACTACCACAAGTTGAAGTCAAAAAGCAGCTTTTTGACTGCATCACATGAGATGTTGGACATAACCAGTGGATTGTTTGATGTTTATAAAGACCACCTTAAAGGAGCATTTTTTCACCATGATTACACACAGCATATAAATTAAGTTTAGGCAAATGTTTTTAATGGTGAAAAATAAACTGAGAAGGGGAACTGAACTATAAGTTCTCTCTCTCTATATATATGTTCATTATCATATGTAAAACTAATACCTTATCATTATTTAAAAAATCTACACCAGTTTTTCAAAAAGCACATTGTGTATTTACAGTCACGGTATATTCTTGACCAGTGGTCTTTTGTATAGTAGCAACCATTTGGCCACTATCTATTAGCCTCTCTGCTTCGTTTGCATACAGGGCTTGGAAATCTTACCCTGGATTGTAATGGAGCGCACAAAGAAGGGACAGCATAAATATGGTCCAAACACAGTGTTAGCATCCCGAGCTGCAGCATGAGTTGTTCAGCTTGAACTTCTAAAACCATTTTGTTTTCAGTAATCTCTTCATGTCATGGTGTAGATGTTTTGGAGTGTTTGAAAATACTTGTAGTTTTATGTAAAATACTTTGCCTTGATTTAGACATCATAATTATTTTAATATTTGCCAGCCACTTTGTCACTTAATGATTAATAACTGTTATTGTTCCTCAAAATTCTCAGACAGGCAGACGGACAGACGGCAGGACGGACGGACGGGTGGTGGCTGCGATTGGCGGCTCGGCGGCAGGCTGGTGGAAAATGTCGTCGGGAGCAGGTGGGCGGGGAAGACGTGAGGGGAGGGCCTGTGGGGGTGCAGGCGAGGTAGAGGAAGGACCAGTGGGCATCCCCTTCCCCGAACACAGTGCTGACCTTCTGGGCAGTCTCAACCGGCAACGGCTAAGTGGGCTGCTGTGTGATGTACTGCTAGTTGCCCAAGAGAGAGAATTCCCTGCCCACCGCTCCGTGTTGGCTTCCTGCAGCACCTACTTCCACAAGCTTTTCACCTCGGGCCTGGCTGCTGACCGCCAGAAAGTCTATGCGTTGGACTTCGTGCGGCCTGAGGCGCTGGCCGCCCTCTTGGACTTTGCCTATACAGCCACACTCACAGTCAGCCGCAACAGTGTGGTTGACATCCTAAGCGCTGCCCGTGTGCTTGAGATCTCACCCGTCCAAGATGTCTGCACACACCTGCTGGACACCAAAGTGCTCTCCCCGCCGGTGGGTGACCTGTGTTTTTTTTTTTTACAACTCGACTGATGAATGTTTTGTAGCAGTATGATGAAGTAGTTCCATTTCTTTTTTCAGGCGGGCAGTGAGCAAGATGAAGACGAGGAAGAAGAGGAGCGAGGAAAGAATGGAAAAGAGCAGGGCATCCGGCTACGTGCCCGTGAGTACTTGGAGTTCTTCCAGAGGGGGGCGCATTGGGGTAGCAGCTGCAGCACGCCAGAGCTCAGGGACCTTCCCGCACACCTGCACTTTAGCCAACGCAACGGCGCTGACAGCAATGGCACGCCCATCAGCCTTGCTGACTACTACTCCCCACTGGCCCAGGCCCTAACGCAGCCACCTCGTGACCCCGAAGATGAGAATGTGGATGAGGAGTGCCAGGATGGAGCTTCAGCTCTAGCTCGAGGGAAAGGTGCAGAGGCTCTGATACCTTTTTATGCTCCCACTCAGAATGGACATTACTACCTCCATCAGGCAGAGCTTAAATCAGAGAGAGAGGTGGAGGTGACAGGTGAGCGGGAGCACGAACAAGGCCCTGCCAGTGCTTTGCTACAACAGATGATGGACTCCTTGGAACAGAAAAGGGAACAGGCCACGACAGGTGGTGGGGCTGAGGAGGATGGGCCAGAGGGCGAAGAGCAAGACGTGGAATTTTACTTGAAGTACTTTAATAGTGCACCGCACGAGGAGGCCACCACTCCCTCCATGTCTCCAAGTCTTCTACCACTGTGGTCAGTGAGGGGCAACGGAGGTGGAAACCAAGCGACTGGAGGGGGTAACAGCGGTGAGAGGAAGATGCGCTCTAAGGCCTTCCAGAAGTGCCCCATCTGTTCCAAGGTCATCCAAGGTGCAGGCAAGCTTCCCCGCCACATCCGTACACACACAGGAGAAAAGCCCTATGAATGCGCCATCTGCAAAGTGCGATTTACCAGGTAAGCTACTTTTTGTCAGTTTTGTTTTTATCGGATGGAAAATTGAGTTAAGTATTTTTACACTTCAGCATCTTGTGTGCTTTCAAATTTAAATTGTCAAGTATTCAGTACACTAACACAGTCAGCCATAAAGTTGTTTTATGTTGACAGAAAGGTTGCATGACAAAGTCCTGGAATTTTAACAAGGGGGTCCAATAAAAGTGGGTTGTGGTAGCACAACCTGGTCTACTGTTATCAGGGATGAGGCCGTAATAAAACTCTGCCGATATTGAAAGGGATTACAGCACGGTGGCCTATCTATGACAGTGAGTCAGCTAAACTTGTGACCCACAATGTTACATTACATAGATTTTTGCCCCTGGCATATACAGCCCCTCTTTTAGACAAATGGCTGATGAAAAATACTGTGTGCTTCAAGACTGAATCTTGCTTAGCAAGCTGCTAGCATGGCTTACCCTGCACTTAAGGGCATCACCTCTTCCATGAAACCATCACCTTAATGAATTAATCAGGAGACACGCATTGGAAATAGACACTGCACCAAAAATATCCAGTACCCTATTTGCGTAGGGATGGATCTAAGTTTGCCACCTAAATACACCACCTATTGGGATGGGGTACTGTAATCTTAATCCTGTTTTATCAGGGTTAAGAGTGCGCTTCACTCACACTGCAATAAATCAATCCTATCTTCTAAATAATTCATCTGTCTGTGCCCCACTCTGTTACATTGTGTGTATGTGTGTGAACACACGTTTCCTCACAAGCATGCATGTATATATTATCCATGTTTTGGTGAAAGTGGAGGAAAGGTGAGAAATTATGAGTGAGAGAATCTCCAGATGCATTCAAACATGTTTAAATACACAAGCAGGCATCAACGTGTGCTCATGTCTGTGTTTACATATTTGGGTGTGTGTCTGTCCATGGAAGCGCGTGAGCACGTTTGTGTGTTCGGTAAGCCTCCAGTATTCTGGACGGGTCAACCACCCTAGTTTGTTTAGCTGTACTCTGCCCTGGTCACAGGCTTAGGGGAAGGGACAGAGGGGTAAGCTGAGAGCAGTCTTCCAACAGAAGGCTTTGCATTTGACACCACACCATAGCTTCCTTATTAGTGCAAAACAATACACTTTGACAGTATGCAGTCTCTTGTTGAAAAGAGCCTACTTTAGAAATTCGGACCAGTTTGCCTCAGGTAGTGTCAAAAGTCAGAAATGTTTAAGAGATGACCAACATGAAAAATTTGTTTTGGTTAATATTAATATTTAAAAAATATAAAAATATCCAACATAATGTTGTATTTTATATAGTTTTATGGTGCTTTAAAATGGTTGGAAGACAATTGAGGAAAGCCATTAAAGGTTTAACCACATTCTTCAAAACCTGTTCCTCAACCCAGCACACCTTTTCAATCGTACATTTTTTTTCTTCCCATAAACTAAAATCTCTCCTCAGTTAACCTCAGCTTCCTTTGAAGATTTCAGATTTTGCTTGTAAAACAAGCAACTGTGCTCTTCTAACACATTCACCATTTTGAAATGGCTCTTTTGGGAAACTCAGGGCCCACTATGACTGAACTGAACATTGAGCCCTTCAGTGTCTCATTGGCCTAAAAAGAAATTATGGCGATAAAGCTGTGAGCTTTATGGCTCTTTTCCTCATATGACCTTGGGTGCCTTCAGCACAAAAGGATAAATAAACTTGACTTTACTCTTGAAAGTGAAGATAAGGAGGTCAGACTCCTTTTGAGGATATAAGTTGTCTTTGATGTGAACCTCCTTAGATGTTTGTTTATATGTAGTTTGTAATATACAGTATGTGTGCCTGTTTGCCTTTTCCAATTATCTGTGTGGCTAACCTTACCGGTATATCTCGTAACATCAGGTTGTAGTTAGTGACTCACCCCACTATGGAACATCTAGTAATGTGGGAGTGGGCATTTTAAGGAATTAAAAGTGCATTAAGTTATCATTTATTCTATATCATGGTATTGTTTTGTTAATTTCCTAGCCTTAAATTGCTGTTGAGTCTGTCATTGTTAATTTGCTTAATTCACACAAACCCATGGGTAGTGGCTCATTTGAAGTTTTTGTATGGTCTTTTTCAGGCAGGACAAGCTAAAAGTTCACATGCGCAAGCATACGGGAGAGAAGCCTTACCTGTGTACACAGTGTGGCGCCGCCTTTGCCCACAACTACGACCTGAAGAATCACATGCGTGTGCATACAGGCTTGCGCCCCTACCAGTGCTCCAGCTGTTTTAAAACCTTTGTGCGCTCAGACCACCTCCACCGTCATCTCAAGAAGGATGGCTGCAACGGCATCCCTTCCCGACGGGGCCGCAAGCCACGCATAAGAGATTCTGAGCTCCTGGAAGGTCCTTTGGAACTTCATGGCCCAGAAGCAGACATCGAGAGAGGTCGACGGCATCCGGAAAGGGGCACAGGAACATCAGTCATGGAGGAAAATCACGGTAGTCACACGCACAGCCCGGTTGCCGATGGAGAAGGTAGTGAAGATCTGACCTCGGGACAAAGGGACTCTGCGACTACATGAATCAGACTTTGTCAGAGAGGGCTTTACTCAAAAATGAGAGGAAGAATGAAACGAAAAAAATAAGAAAAACTTTAAACTACATGGTCCTCTTTATAAAAAAAAACAAAAACAAATCAGGGTGTCACGCAAATCTAATCTTCTGGTTTCTTTTTTCCTCCTTTTTTAGCTTCCGCATTCCGCATAGAGACTTAACCACCAAGTTACTGGTCTGTTGGAAGAGCGAAGAGCACTGCAAATCACTCACCCGTGCTGTCACCATCTTTCTGGGTCTTTTTGTTGATGTTTTTTGTAACATAATGGCATAGCCATGTGCGTACGAGAAAAAGATACTATGCAGTTTAAACAAGTTCCTCATCTCTGGGTTGCATCTACAGGGCCTTGTCTTAAAAAGTAAGGTGTCAAACACCGGGCTGACTGCTGCTTCAACAGGTTAGCTATGAATGCTCTAAGATGTGATCAAGGCAACCAATAGATCTCTTTTTCTAATGCAATGAGCAACATGTACATACACTATAAAAAATTATATTGTCTCAGATTGCAATATATGCAATATTCTGATGCAGCACCTTTTTTCTAAATGTTCCAGAAAGAAATCGGACAGGGGTTTGATTTAAAGTGTTACTTTCTCTATAAAAGATGTTTTTTGATAGTTTATCTTTTCATGGTTTAACAGGTTACCGTTTCGAGTCGAATAGACATAGGGAGATCTCATTAATTTGTTTCTGGCAGGGAGAGAGGGTAAGACAAGGGATGAGGTCCTGTGTTTCTAAAGCACTACCTTCATCTGATCGCCACTGGGCACAATCATGTTCAATCTTACCTCTCACAGGCCTGCTTTTCCTTATTGGCAGTCTTACTTGCATTATAATCTTTCTTATTTTTGGGATTGTCTTAATATTTTGTCATTTGGATTTTTCTTTTTGACCTTTGAGTTGACTATTTTGGGTACTTGACACTTTACATTTGTATACGTGTGTATATATTAGGTTGTAATCTTATGAGACCCTTTACAAGAGATATATTGCAGATAGATAGGGTTACATCTTAAGCTTCACTCCAGGTTTCCCACTGCGTTAAGTTTGCAGGGGGGGGATATGCTGTTTGATGTTGTAGAGCATAATAATTGAGAAACCCATTTTTTCCTAAGCTGCACTTAATGGAACCCAGAAGTTTCCGCCCAAAGTATGATTTGTGATAAATGTGCTTCATTTTGAGTCTTTCTGCGGGAGAGTGAAACTGTACGCAAACGATGAGTGAGGGCACCACTGTTATGCAAATGGATAGTGGACAACTTAAGCAGGGAATCTTTTATTTGTTTGTTTGTTTCAGCGACAGAAGGAGAGAGAGTTGAGCACCTTTTTTATGCATTTGCACAGCTTTACTAAAGATATCCAACAGAGACAGAGAAATATCTATTTAAGGAGGCAGTTTGGGTTCGGGAGATACAAAGTGCTTATTCAATTTCTTTGCCCAAGGGACCACAGAAAAAAAAAAAAAAAAAGAGCGATAAGGTGAGCAATAAATTAATGTCCAAGTCCAAATAAGCACACAGCTGTAGCCGAGTAAGAGGGAGGGTCCAGTTTTTACTATTTGAAACGTGAACATTATCAATTAATGCAATGTATGTAGTTAAAAAGTGAGATCAATTAAGCCTTTTTCACAGTGCAAATGATTGGCCGAAGTTTGGAAAGAAAGTGTCCTAAAACTGAGACCTTTGTTTTAAAGTAATATGTACTTGCTTGCGTTGGTGAGAGCGGGTGCAGCACTGTCCTATGGCCACATCAGAGCAGGATGACTCATTGAGAGGGGCCTGGAGCGACAGCAGGCACTTTGTGGGCACGTCGAGATGGGCTCCCCCCAAAATACAGCAGAGTGGGTGCTTTGGTTGAATTAGGCCTCTCGTTTAAATAAGGCAAGACTTGCCTTTTATAGCTGATGAAGTGGCAGATTTGAAAGAAACTTTCCAGGCACATGCATCCTAAGCGCAGTTTGTGATCCTTTCTAAATCTTTCAAGTGGATCTCATTGTATACAATGGCTGTGGTTACAGCCATGAATGCAGTTTTGTTCTGGTGTGAATTAGAGGATATAATTTTGTGGCATCATTCCTTCTGTAGTGCTGTACCCTGTTTATCGGCCTTTTGCACCTTAATAAGAAAGAGGCAAGATTTGAATGCACTTTGTTACTGAGAAGGGCACTTTTTAGTCAAAAGAAACGGGTACTTTCAAACAAAAGAGCAAATGTGCTAAAAATAAAAAGGCCCATCTAAGTGGGGATACTTGGCTTTTTTTTATTACAATAGTAATTATTATTATTTTGGCTTGTACGTATGAGTTGCTTTTTGTTTAGGTCTTGACACCAAGCTGCCAAAAAAGTGCACAGTCACTCGAGAGAAAGGATGGTGATTTTGTGTTGAAATTTTTGATTGATATGATGTTAACAGAAAATAACTGTTAATCGTATATTTAAATATATTGTTAATTGCACTTGAAGTTAATTGAAAAGTTCTCTATTTTGTCTTAATACAGAGGCGCGTAAAGATGTGGCAGCATCTGCAGGGATTTATGACAACGATCTATAACTGCATACTCCATTTAAACCGTCTAGTTTCTGTCAATGCATTGCAATGCTGAATTACGCTGGTCAAGTGTCGTGTTCACTTTAAATTTGTCGTTGAAGGCCATACCCTAAGCATCACACTACTGTAAGTTTTTGTGTGACCGGACGCCACGGCAGAATTAATCCTTCTGGAAATTCCAGTGTGTGAGCTTGTGTTTTCACACCCCAAAACACTCAGTTAATACATCACATGCCTGTAAGGGTTTGTGTGGTAACACATTGACCTAGGCCATCTCTTATCAACTGTTTCACTTATTGCTTGTGATCATCCATATGAAGTTCACAGTAGCTTTTAGATTTGTTTTGGGGATTTTCTTTTTGTACCTATGTACCACCCAAATTGATCCTTCCTCGTTGCAGAAGTTGGAGTGGAATTGTTGTGGGAAAAGCCTACTTGAGTTCCCTTTCTGTCTATGTTTTTCTGTGATTATTGAAAGTGAGAGAGTTTAAAACTTGCTATGCTTTTTTTGTTTTATTGTAAAATATGTTGCGGCTTGTTTGTATTTCTAGCGAAGATAATGTTAGCTGTGTTTGTGGGGTTAAGGGTTAAATGGATGGTTAGGTGGGTGGGAGGGAAGGGAGGTACAAAGCCTGATAGCACTGGAAATGGTGCTTTAGCTGAGAAAGAGTTTTTGCACTAAAAGTCACTCATGTTCTTGTCCTTGGAGGAGGAGGACTGGGGAACCGGCAAAAGGCAAGGCCTTTGAGTTTCTGTGAACACAGAGTCTGTTTAATCTCCACTACCCTATGTTTGCAATTAACTCTTTGAAAACCAAAGTAGGGAAAGACTAGGATGACAATTCTTAAGACGATTCTTGGCCATTAAAAGGTGAATCTTACATAAACATGCGTAAACAAAACCATTTCCTAGACGACTGTAGGTCAAGAGTCCAAAGCAACTCCAACAGAAATAAGCAGCTTGAGACACAGTATTCATGGAATGGCTTATTTCCAATGGTTAACAGGATCAAACCCTAAGCATCTGTGTCTACGTAGCAGTTTGGTGGAGTTATTAGAGGTCTTTGTGAGTTCACACAGACTCATTGACTTGATCTGGAGGAGGGGGCGTAAGCCTTGTTCAGGGGGTCCAAAAGGAGTCCGGGGCAGAGTCTTGAAGCTTAACAAGTGGAGAAGGATTGCGGAAAGAATGTGCCTTAACTTAAAAGAAGATAGGGAGGATTCTTCAAAAGATGGCTTCCATTCCTAAACGATTCTTGAATACTTGTCGGTTGACATCAATGTTTTATTGCGGATATTTCTAAGAACCAAAAGGTTGTTTGTCCAGAGATTGTCTAATACACCTCAACTTGTAAATATAACTAGTTCAAATTATCTTCTGGGAAAAAGTTTATTGCAGTGAGGAGATTCTGTCATCTTTACTTCCATTTAGCGCTGTTTATTGCTTCTGCCCCAATTGTGACTCCACTGACAGACACTACAGTGAGAAAGTGTCTGAAAAACCAACAAAAAAACTAAACATTTCCATGACTTCAGAAGCACCGTGTATGTAATATCCAAATCTTTATCTATTTTGTGTCTTTATCGGTTTAATTTATTGGACAGGATGTCAGAAAAGCATTAAAGATTACAATGACAGTGATAACGGTAATAATCATGGAGGATAATCTTATTACAATTTTAGATGTTCTGGCTGGGTCAAAGCACAACTAGCTGAGGATGACATAATGTATGGCTAGATTTGCACAGTTGTTCTCACCTGATCCACTGCTGTTTGATGCCCAAAGGGTGTGTTGCACAAGGAGCGGCTCATGGGCGGTGGGTACTAGTTTGCACAGATTGGGTAGGGTGGGTAACATTTTTGTGCAGGTCGGGCAGGGGAACTGTGTCTTATAAGGGGGCTTTGGAGAGCCTTGTCAGGTATTGCTGTGCCATTCTGTGTACCTAAGGAATTTATAGCCATCTACGTCTTTGACTGCCTCAGCTGGTTATGTTTCACTGATCAAGGAGATGTTCTGGAGAGCAGATGTCAGAGGTTGTGGTGGGAGGCGGGGGGATTTTGGGATTATGGGCCATTGTCTATGCTTCTCAGGTTAAATAAATACAGCAGTCCATGTCCATTTTTGTTGTTCGGTTTAAGCTCAAATTTTGCCTTCTGTGTAATCAAAGCTTTATTGTACTGAGAGTACACCAACTTGAATATATATATATATATATATATATATATATATATATATATATATATATATATATATATATATATATTATTATGAGTTTTGAAGATTATTTTGAAAAGCCAACTAACCATGTGACCACAACACCCTCATGCGTGTTTTGCCTAATAACTACGTTCTTTTCTAGTGTAGAAAAACAAAAAAGGCAAAAGGATTTTTTGAACATTCTAGAACGGTGTATTTTCTCAGAATCAGGCTTAAGACTGCGGTGAATTATGGGATAGAGACATCAAATCTGAGGTCTTCAACAAGTCAAGGATGCATTCCATAACTCTCTTAATAGTTGTTAGAACGAACAGATGTAGGTAGATGGAAAAGGGGTGGTTTCTTAAGTCTTAAAAGTTTGTTTCTCTGTTCCTCTACCCAGAATGTGCAGGGAAAAGAGTGTGTTGGGCTTCACAAAGCCATCAAGCTGATAGCAGTTCTGTGATTGTAACAAAAAAGCACTTTGCGAAAGGCCATCCAGAATATTGTGTGCTGTCTCCTTTGATTATTACTGTTGTTGTTGTTATTGTTGTTTTTTTCCATCTTGATGTTGTTTTTTTATCTCATTGTGGATGTAATGATTTATTTAATGCAAAAACTACATGAAAAGAAAAGAAACTTGAACATGCAATATATTTGGGTTGAAGTCCATTTGAACTGCCGCCCCGTACCACATACATCTCTGGAGATACACAAAGAATGGCATATGTTCAAGTTGTTGTACATGTTTTCTTTCTAACAGTTTTGCACCTATAAACTCTCATCACAAAGGACTTTACATTTAGCTTAAAGGACATTTCTTCCTGGGTTTCCATTGTTCTGCTAGATGCTTCATAGAGAATTACAGAATTTATAAGATTATAGATGTAGATTATTGATATTGTTAAGGGGTATCTATCCCCGACAATGTCCACTAAAAGGCTGCAAATACTCAACTTGCAATCCATCCTGTCCAAGGCAGTCAGGTTTGGACCATTATACTTATACATTATACATAAACTTTCCTGCATATGGACAACATGTGATATTTCTAATTGCATTCCTTCTATGTTGTTAGATGGTAAAATATATTTTCCACAAAAAAAACTTTTTTGCATAAAGTTTAAGAGTTTATAAGGGACTCGTATACTATATTCCAAGCTAACATCACTTGTACGTTTCACATTTCTCGTATCAAATTTGTACGCGTAATTCATCGTGGGTAAGCTGAACAGACGCAAGCTCTGCACAGAAAACAATAATCCATTTTCATGCTTTGGGGGCACTTTTTAACACTTATGTTGACTTTGGGGCGGCAGAAAATTCCCAGTGTCTCAGGCTTGGACAGCAGAAACCCTTTTTGTTTTTTTTCTTTGTTAATTCAAAGTCCTGTTCCTTTCCATTGTCTGTCAGTGTGTGTTGAAGCTATTGAGATGTACAGGAGAATTTTGGGAGAATTTGCACTTTTGGCGATGAAAAGAATTTGTATTGTATATGAGACCACTAAATCTACATCGTCTAAATCAAACAATTCCATGTTGTTTTCCTTTTTCATTTTATTCTATTTTTTTTTCTTTTTTGTTTTGTTTTATTTTTACAAAATATATCCAAAAATGTCTGACGTTTAAGAAATGAGACATTTCTATTAAAAACAGAATGTTTACGATCTCCCTGTCTTTGTATGCTATGATTTAAAAAATTACAAGTGTGTAATACAGGCATGTCTGTATCCATTAATATGTATATGAATGTTTTAATCCTGCTGGGGGGGGGGTTTGGTTGAAGGTGGGTTATTTTTCCACCAGGGAATGTAAGGTGATTGCACTTATAGAGTAAACAAAATTTTACTTATCTTTTTCCTTTTATCTAGAACGTGTTTACAGATTCAAAGGTGCTCTTGATCTTAATACTGACACCTATCAGCTTGGAGGCAGCATAACACAACTGAAGTTTTCCTTTTGTGCAGGGTTAAACGTTTTTTTTCTCACATGAGCCTCCATTATTTGAAACATTTTGTTCACACAGCAAATAAATGGGTAAATTGTTTAGAGAATTCTTGTACAAAAGAAATATATCACACTTGCAAACATGCTGTTATATTGAATACAGTGTGGCAACTGCCAAATCATAGCCATGTAAGCTGGTAGCTGGTTTAAAGTTGGCTTTATCTGGTAGACCATCCTGGTCCAGCAATGTATGAGCTAATCCAACTAGCTTAAAGGTTTAGTTCACTTTAAAATGAAAATTAGTCTATGATGTACTCACCGTCAAGCCATCCTATGTGTATATAACTTTCTTCTTTCTGATGAACACAGAGTAAATATCCTGGCTCGTCCAAGCTTTATGGCAGTGAACCAGACCCATGAGTTTGAAGCTCCAAACTCATTCTTCACTCATAAACGTGCTTCACATGGTTTAGGGGGGTTAATAAAGGTCTTCTGAAGCGAACAGGTGTTTTTGCAATAAAATGTCCCTAATTAAAACGTAATAAAGTAAAATATCTAGCCTCCGCCATACTGCCTTCTGTATTCAACTTACGAAGAAAGTCTAACGCCTCTCGCAGTTCAAAACACTTATGCTACGTCCGATGTCGTACGTTGCATGTTACACTTTCTTCGCATAAGGTGGTCTTGTGGAAGCTAGATATTTTACTTTATTAAGTTTTAAATATGAATGTTTTTCTTACAAAAATACATTGCTTCAATTCAGAAGCCCTTTATTAACCTTCTGGAGCAGTGTGGAGTATGTTTGCATGGATGCACTTTTTTTGAGCGTCAAACTTGAGCCCCGTTCACTGCCATTATAAAGCGTGGAAGCGTCAGGATATTTATTATTAATATAACTCTGAATGTGTTTATCAGAAAGAAGAAAGTCATATACACATAAGATGGCTTGAGGGTGAGTAAATCAAGTGAACTATTCCTTTAAGATATCAGGTTAGTTTTTAGAAGATGGTAGTTGGTAAACCAACTAATAACTACTTTATTAGCTCAGACCAGCTATGCTATCGCCAAAATACACCAGTTTAAGATTGTCTCCAACATGATTTGTGTAATGGCTATTAATTATTATCGCTAATTTTAGTCAGTTGAATGTGTGTTTACAAAAATTCATGAATTAGCGAGCATGTTACTGTAGGCAAATTAACGGTCAGTTCTCGCCGAATATAAAAATAGGCAGAGGTATGACGACATAAATTCGTGCAAATAACGATAATTTGGTCCTGAGACTTTTAGATTATCAGTACTACTTGTAATGTTGGATTTAATTTGAAAATAAGCACTTACGTGTGACATCAAGAAGCTTATATTCAACAAAATATTGCATTAATTATCTTGTGTATTGTGCCTTCCTAGGCCAATGGGCCGCACACAGTGAAGGCGCTTAAGACATTATTTGTAGTTCGTTGAATCACCACAAGATGTCGCAATACCTTTACTGTTCTACCGCTACAAACTCTTCAAGATATCTCATGTGATGGGTTTATATAGCCAAACGATCTGCATTGTTCTTTGTGTACAGTGAGTGTCATTTACAATGATGTTGTCTCAAATATAATTTATTTGAATCTGCAGTTATTTATTTATTACAAATAATTAACTATAAATTAATCTAATTATGCTACAAACTGTGGCTTTTCTTACAGGCTGGGTGATTCCAGCATTTCCATGTCCCACCATATTTTGGATAGATAAAATATTACAATTCTTAAACATTAAATTATTTATTTTATTTTATGACAATATCCCCAATTAATTAGTTATTTTCAGTTATTTCAATACACTGGCTTGAGTCGATATTTTTGTTATGTCACTGGGTGCTATTCACTAATTTATTAATAAATCTTTTAGATGTTTCTCAAATTATTTTTTATTTTGCCTAAATGAAGACTGCATCTTCAACAAAGTGCAGAAAAGTGAATGTGTCAGGAAAACCATCAGTAAGTATTAGCAGTGATTTATGTGATGTTTTTTGGTATTGCATGGTTTGTCTCACTTTCAAATATCATGTGATAAAACGAGAGGAATCAGAGTGATGTAACAGTTTCAAAAAATGCTTAAAAATACTATTTATTAAAAATCACTTCAGGATGTCCAATATGACTAATACCAGTATTGGTGGAATGATTAGGGCTTTTGTGTGTAAAATATGTGAATGAATGTTCGCCCTCGCATTAAAGCGCTTATTTGAGGCTGTGGGTAGTGTCCTCCTCCTTCAAATGTCCCAGACACAACAGAAACAGGATGAAAACAGAGAATTGAGAGGTGATTAATAATTAAGCAGAACAGAGCAGGCGAAGGGGTTACATTGTTTTTCTCACTCAGGGGTGTTTTTTTCTGTCCGAACAGATTGAGTTGGAAACAGGGTCACAGGGATCAAAGAAAACCCTGAAGCAGCCCGTCGAGTTTTTTTTTTAGATATCTGCAGGCCCACTCTCTGTATTCTCTCTTTATTTTCCTTGCAGTGTGTGTGCGAGTCAGTGAGAGAGAGATTTCACGCTATGACAGGACTAGATAAAACCCCTGCAGATTTCCCAACAATGAACTCCAGGAGGTATATTTCAAAGAGAAAAATATGTCTTAATCGGTCTCATTGACAGCCTATTATTACTGAGAGTCAAATTACATTAAAATCACACTTAGATTGGTTGAAATCGATGGTCGGGTACATTTAAATAACCCCTCCACACTGCTTATTTAAATTATAAAAAAGGTAATTGTATCATACTAGTTTCTTTTTTGAACTCCGGATTTGTCGGTAACTATTCCATATGTCAATAATTTGGTGCCACTCAACACAACCCCCCCTTTCATATGTTAATTAGGGACCTTGACCTTTAACCCCTGAACCTCACATCCCCGAATCGCCAGTGCCCCCCAACCCCGTTCCACGCACAAAATGCTTTCAGTGGCACACCGCCGCCCCAAAGCCTCGCCTCTGGACATCTCTCGGTCCCTGGAGACTGAGAAGCGAGGTACCTTTAAACCACTGCGGCAAAAATCCCCACTAAAACTCTGCAGTCATTAATATGCAAAAATGCAAATGAGTGGGTAATTAAGAGCTGGAGCTCTCTGGAGGCTCTTTGATTGCTAATGAATTCTAATCTGCAAAAAGGGGGGGAGGGGAACGAGGAGAAAAGGATGAAAGAATCAGACAAAAAGAGGAAAATATTAAAAAAGTCGCTGCTATATGTAATCATATAATCCCTTATGGAAGCTACAAAGATCTCATTTACTATCTTACGTGTACGGGTCGTCCGATGACCAGAGACAGACATTCGCTAGAAATGCTAACAATTGGCCCTGGGTGAAACGATAGGAGCGTATCCAACACCCTGACATTCCAAAGGCCCTTTGAAAGACTTTCCAAACCATAAACAGGAAACAGCAAAGCTGTGCTGTACGTCTACGTAACATATTGTTTTACGGTATATTGTGGTGAAGGTGAGTTCCTGAGAAAGACAGTGACAGAGAGAATGTCGGCGAGGTCAGGTAGCATGACTGTCTGCATGGCAGCACCAGCTGTGTTGTAGAGAGGAGATGTTATTTCATCACTTTTGCAAGCGAAAACACCCCCCACTCACACTCCCTCGCTCACTCTCTCTCTCTCTCTCACACACACAGGCGCACACAAACATGCTGTTATTGTTACTGAAGTAGTCCCACGATACCCACAATCTCTCACTTCACCCCTCCACCCTCCTCATCCGTCTCTCCTTCTTTCTTTCGCTCTTCGCATTCTGCATCTCCTTGTTAGTTAACTTAATTTAAAAAGTGATATTTTGTGGTTTAAAGGAATAATGAATATTGTCTTATTATTTACTTACCCTAATGTTGTTTCAAATCCGTGTGACGTTGAACAAAGAAGGAAAGAATTAGAATTTTAAAGAAGTTAGAGTCTGTCTTTTCAGTGAAGTTAAAATTATTCAGTTCACAAAACCTCATCCATGAATCGTACTGATTCGGTTTTTGTGTTTATCTCACTTATTTAAAGGGATAGTTCACACAAAAAGGAAAATTACCCCATGATTTACTGATTTACCCTCAAGCCATCCTAGGTGTATATGACATTCTTCTCTCAGACGAATACAATCAATCAGAGCCATATAAAAAAAAAATATCCTGGCTCTTCCAAGCTTTATTATGGGAGTGAATGGAGGTTGAGATTTTGAAGCCCAAAAAAGTGTATCCATACATCCATCCATCCTAAAAGTAATCCATACGACTCCAGGGGGTTAATAAAGGCCTTCTGAACCAAAGTGATGCGTTTGTGTAACCAGTACGCATCAATTTACAGTGAAAGAGTGACCCCTGACCTGATGTATTGACGAACGGGAAAGCGCAGAGGATAGAGTGAAAAACAAAACACTGTTCACAAATTAGAAGTCTAAAGTAAGAATTTTTAAAGACAAATGTCAGAGGATTTCGAAATAAGAGGAGCGTCAAAGCTTACGCTACTCCTACTTCCTATGTGTCAGGGGTTACTCTTTTGGGGTAGACTTGTGTAGGCTGTCTGCCAGAAGCTAGTTATTTTAGTTTATAAAGTTAAATATGGATACTTCTTTTACAAAAACCCATCACTTTGCTTCAGAAGGCCTTTATTAACCCCCTGGAGTCATATGGAGTGCTTTTATGATGGATGGATGCATTTTTGGGGCTTCAAAACCTCCATTCACTGCCATTAAAAAGCTTGGAAGAGTCAGGACATTTTTGTAATATAACTCTAATTGTATTCGTCTGAAAGAAGAATGTCATATACACCTGGGATTTTTTGTCATTTTCATTTTTGGGTGAACTATCCCTTTAATAGAGTTATGCAGGGATGGCGTCAAAACCCGGAAGACTAATTCGCCACTGGTTCCCTCAAGATTTTCCTATGGGGTTTTATAATGGGGGTTTTCAATTTATGATTAAAATAAGGTCTGTGGTAAACATAACTTGACGATAATTGGACGTTTTGTACTACAATGTACACCCCAAACATTCTTATAACTTATTACAAACATATATTTGTTTTAAAATAACAGCTTCAAAATTCGGTGTATGTAATGTGAGCAAAGCATCCAAGTATCATGAACTGGTTTACCACAGACCTACTCATAAATTGCAAAAACCCATAGGAAAATCTTGAGGTAACCAGTGGTGAAAATAGTCTTGAAGGTTTTGATATCATCCTCGCACCACTCTATGGCTGCATCCGAAATCACATACTTCCCTACTATATATAGTAGCTGAAAAACAGTGTGACAAAAGAAGAATGTCTGAATTCACAGTACTCATAAAAGTGTAGGCAAAAGTACCCGGATGACCTACTTCCTCGGGCGAGATTCTTAAGTGTGCATATGATGGACACTTTAATATCCCATGAGGCCACAGGAGATGATTTGCGAATGAAAGTGAAGCTATGTAACTGATACTGGTAGGTCACATGATAATGACAACATAGCGAATGTAATACGTCCAGATTACATTCATATACACACACACATAATATATAGGACTTTTTTTTAGAGGTCGTGAAGTAATCTCTGATCTCATGTGAGTGACAGGTTGTCCCGCCCTCACGCCGAAAAACACGTCACCAGAGACTTCAACAGATGTCATTGCAAGTGGGTTTGGAAGTTATTTTGATTTTGATTATGAGGGCAAGTAAATTAAATGATGTGCACGGATAAATTATTGATAATAAAAACTAGTATTCCATAAAAAACAAGACTTGTCAATTTTGATTTCATGGTAATTTAATGGTAAACAACGGCTTGCACAGTTGTTGTTTTTTTTCTTTTATTTTTTCTTTCTCCTCATATGTACCACGGAAGAAAGACGTTCGTATTTGGAACGACATGAAGGTGAGTAAATAATAACAGAATTTTCATTTTCGCCTGCTTACCACCCACAGACAGAGCTATTTTACTTACAGAGTTTAACAAATGTAAACGCGGACTCACAATGCATTGTGAAAGGGTTAATGAACTTATACAGCATCTCGCTCTGTGTCACGTTAAGTTGGCGCTTGATCGACCGCAGGTCTGTGTGGCGGGAAGCTGGAGGTCTTGGGGTTTGTAAACAGGAAGTCTACGCTACACTCACTGTACCTGATGCGTGGGTGATAGAGCAGGGGCTGCCCGAGCAAAATGTGCAACGTTGGATCCAAAAATGGCAGGTGTGTCAGAGATAGGGGAACACATGATATAATCTTACGAGACCTTTCAGAGGTTGAGTGTGAAATGTTTGGAAAAACGTGTAAATGCCGAGGCAACCGCAGTGCCCCAATTTTGAGTTCTCAAAAGAATTTAATGTGTGAATGAATCTCACGAAAACCTGTCAAGAACATACCTGGGTCATATTTAACATAGATTAATCATATAAAATGACAGTAAATTAATTATTTTGCATAAAAATTTACATATTTTAAGACGGAATGAATGTATGAATCGAAAAATGAAAATTCTGTCATTAATTCCTCACCCTCAAGTCGTTCCAAACCTGTAAAACCTTCGTTCATCTCCACAACACAAATTATTTTTAATGAAATCCGAGATCTCTCTGACCCTTCCATTTAATTAACACTTTTGAGGTCCAGTAAGATAGTAACATTGTTAAACTAGTCCATATGACTTTAGTGGTTCAATCTTAATTTTATGAAGCAATGAGAATACTTTTGTGCGCAAAAAACAAACACGACTTTATTCTCAATTTCTTCTCGTCTGTGTCAGTCTCCTACGCTGTTTACGTTGGCCAGCTCCTGCGTCAGCATCACACATGCGTTGTGGTGCTCACGTGAACTGCACGTAACTCGGAAGAGCTGCACTATATTTACTACGTAAACTAAATAGGAGACTGTCACAGACAAGAAGAAATCGTTAAAGTCGTAATTTTTTAGCACAAAAAGTATTCTTGTTGCTTCATAAAATTATTGTTGAACCACTGGAGAGTCACATGGACTATTTTATCGATGTCTTTACTACCTTTCTGGTCCTTGAAAGTGTTAATTCAATTGATGTCAATGGAGGCGTCAGAGAGCTCTCGGATTTAATCAAAAATACCTTCATTTGTGTTCTGAAGATGAACAAAACCATAACCATAAAATGCCCTAAAAACTCAAAATATAAAAAACAAAAACAAATATTGAACTAAAATATAGTACATTCATTTAATTGAAATAAACAACAAATTCTGTCATTTTTGACCACCACGGTGATCAACTGAAAAGCATCCGGATGGTTAATTGTGACTTAATAATCAAAAATATAGACAAAATAAATTATTTTAAAATAGTTTTATACAATATATTTGGGGTGGAATTCATTTAAACATTTGGGATACTATTTGGGAAAAATATGCTTAATTTTCACAAAATGAAAAAGGCTAAATTAATTATATCAATTTTTTTGTTTGTTTTTTTGGGGGAGGAAATGTAATCTCCAAGTTTTCGTGTGATGAAACCATTCAGGCATGCTCAGGTGCCTGGTCTTGTCTTATCTACCCAAGGCATTTGGTAAGCATTTGTATCGCTGCTAATCAACATGGTGGGTTGATGGTCCATTTCCCAGGGTGCTGTGGGTGCCTTCGTTTTAGTGTCCGTTGACTGGCCTCCAATCGAGCGAAGTCAGCGGGGGTCAGTTTACCATGTGCAGGGCAAGCAAAACAGATAGATACTTCGTGCTCTGCCTCTCTCCTCCCCTTCTACTCAGATAGACTCAGAACATGGGCAAAGGGCCAAAGTCATCAATCTGTGCAGTCGAGTTTCAGAAAAATGTTTCCATTAGGCTTGTAAATACAGAATCATTTTTAGAATCAGCCGTATTTCAAAGATTTCAATTAAGATTCCTGTTTGAGAATAAAACAATTCAGCTCGTGATTGTCATAGAGATGTCACTGTGTGAGTTGATGGGAAGGGATGGGGGTTGGTGAGGCTTTGGGGTTGCGGAGCTTGGCCTAGTTTCATGTCTGATCACTACCGTATGCACCAAAGATCTCGCCCTCCACTGCAGGTAGTCAACGAGTGCAGCACAGCGCACCCCAAACATCTGTGTGATACAGCAGCAGCCATGGAGGAGTTCCTTTGAAGAGCTCAGATGGCTTTTAGTGATGTGAAAAGAGAGAAGTAAATCAGAGATTAGAGAGTTTGGTGCAGAGGATGAATGCATGAAAAGGTTAGGGGTTCATACTGTGCTGTGCTGTAGAGCTAACAGAGATAAAAGGTGGGTACTGTGCACAGATGACCTGGAAATTGAATACTCTGGAGATGCACATGGCGAGAAGCTTTGGGTTCAAACCAACTGACTGCAGGTGCTCCGTTCTGTCGAATAGTTTGGTTTTTAACTTCTTTCATTTTGATATAATTTTCAATTTTTTGTTATTGGGTGAAAACAACGAGAAATACATTCCGCCATTCTCATCTCCATAATTAATCCAGATGTTTTACTTCTGAGCTTTTGTAATTTGTCTCATAATGTCTCTCATTAGATCCTCATTACCGTAATACATTCATTCTGTTCGGATTTTAAGTAAGCAATACGAAAGGCTGTGCTTCGACGCGAATCGGAGTGCTGCAATTCCTTCCGCCGTGACTTATTCACAATATTAGCCTCCAGTACCTTATTGCTTTTATAAAACGGTTACCACACAATACAAATATTAAAGACAAAATATCAATGCAACTTTAATGAAGTAAAATCACTAAAAGCATTCCTTCCGCTGGAAGAAAAAAAATAGTCCCTTACCGTGAACAGCAACATAAGTTACACATTACGCCTTTAGATGGCGGCAAAGACTGTCTTTATGAGTGAGTCACTTTAAAACACGGAAACAAGACGCGACTGACAAATGCTTTGCCCAGCGTTGTTAGTGTTACTAAAAGGACAAGATATCGCGGACATTCAAGCTGATTTTTTTATTATAAACATAGGACTGCTATATAAATGCTAAATCTGAATGCAGGTACTCTCTCTCTCTCTCTCTCTCTCTCTCTCTCTCTCTCTCTCTCTCTCTCTCTCTCTCTCTCTCTCTCTCTCTCTCTCTCTCTCTCTCTCTCTCTCTCTCTCTCTCTCTCTCGACATAATACAGTAAGCTTCAATGAACAATATCAATGAGAACAAATATATGTTTACATTGCTAAGTGTGGTCGCTAATGGTGTTGTGGAGTGATACACAGCACCGTTGGGTGAATCGGTCATATCGGTCTATCGTGAATAAAACACAGCTATTGATCAGACTCAAGGACTGGACAGTGGAACCAAATTAATTTGAACTCTTTTAATTTTTTAACATACAATTTTATATATATAATATACAATTTGTCACTTTGGAAGTATAACGTTATATCTTAAGTTGTTGTCAAAATTTAGTTATTCTCTAACAACTTATTTACATTATGTGATTTTTTTTTGTTTAATGCTGTGTGCATTTTTAGAAAACAAAAGGTTCTATTTTCCAAAAAAATGAATGGAATGCAAAAAACTTTAAAGCTCAATATCTCAAAACTGCTCCGAATGCAGACAGATCCTTATAATTCCAAGGTGGCGAATTATAAACGTTTAATTTTTACTTAATGTCTTGTCTTGTTCTTTCAATTTTACAGTGAAAACCCATCCAGGTTTTGTGAAATTCACCAATTCGTTTCAGTTTTGCATATCAAAAATGCATCTTGACATCTTAAATTTGTTTAGATGCTGTGGAAAAACTGCACATAATATCTAAGCCACAAATGAACTCCCCCAAACAAGTGTTTTTTTGAACCATTGGAACAGCGATTCATGAATGCATATTGAAAACACACGAAAATAATACTTACACTCTGTTAAACCAAATTAATACACGCTGTCATGAATAATTTCCATATACCAATTTAATGTTAATTGCATGGTAATTTCATTGTATGCTTCAAATTGAGTAGTATAATATTATGCCAAGGAAACGTTACAATAGCAAAACAATAGTCTTTATTCAGACTTTTTACATAGATAAATATTTTATACGCTCACACAAATGTATGAATGATTAGCACAAACGTGTGAAACATATGCTAATTTTACTTCTACATCTGGCGTTAATTACAGACAGAGGGCGGAGGATGGCTGGAAGGAGGATTCAACAGAGTCTCTTAGATAATGAATCCTACCATGCATGGAAACAAGATATTATACTGAACCATCATTGATTTTTTGTGTAAATCAGTCACATTTCACGGCCACTCTCTGATTTGTCCTGTTTGCTATATTACGACTGCCTCTGATGACAAATCCATTGTCCATCAAAAGAGAAATCTCAATCAAAAAATGTACTTATCTTTTTGTCTTATAATCCCTGGATGTCTTTCGAAACCTTCCAAGTTTTTTCTCTTTTTCCGTTTTAACCCTCCTTTCTACATGACCCACTGCATGCTCTCCATGTCAGGCCCAGCTGTTACTACAAACTACTTGGAGATCTTACAAGCCCGCTAATTTCTCTCTTGAAATCCCACTGTTCGCTGTGAACCACAATCTGACCCATAGCAATTGGCTCATTTGTCTTTCCTCGAATTATTTATATGATATATAGCCTATATATGTATATAAATGCATGCGTGATCAAGCATAACAATAGTTATTGTATGTGGTGCTCTCTCTGTGCTAGTAAAGGTATGTGTAAGCCAGCTGTATGACTTTGCCTTACAGCTCCATTGTCCACCATATAGGACCCTTGGGGCTAATTATTGCAATTTACTGTGCCTTTTGTTATTCAAGAGAGATCCATGATATTATTTACTAATTTTGCTCCCTCCCTGCTGTGGAGATCGGAAATGGTTCATTTTTTCCTGCCCCGTTTTTACAGTTTTTTTTCTTCACTCAATAATAAGTGGTTTCCTTCAACAACAAAAAAGTAGGAATACAACTTTGAATTTATTTGTAATTATTATTATTATTAACAATATTTTTCAAACCACACCCTTCTCAGTTTTTCAACCTCCGTAACATTTAACTAAATAAATGTCTGTTGAATATTGGAATTTAAACCCCTTCATGACATTTT
Source organism: Gobiocypris rarus (assembly GCA_023029165.1). Taxonomy (NCBI): domain Eukaryota; kingdom Metazoa; phylum Chordata; class Actinopteri; order Cypriniformes; family Gobionidae; genus Gobiocypris; species Gobiocypris rarus. Next base: position 19,795,297 of record CM040929.1, on the reverse strand, counting down.
CCACGATTTTCGCCAATTTTTAGATGGCAGTCTTTGCTTTGGTTGACCTAATTTCTAGGATTTATTTTCTTTTTGGTTGTTCCATTATGTAGTGTATTGGAGTGGTATGAAATCTACAATGAATTGAGGCTGTAAGTGGAGCTTTGACTTGTACCCCTTCATCTGTTCTTTCCTGCCATCATCCCTCTCTCTTCTTCTGGCCATGCTGCATGGCCTCTCGTCCCATCCCCCAACTACACACTCTGTTATGATCCCTGTATTCTGTGATCCCATGCTCCTCTTCCCCCCCTCACTAGACCAGCTCTATGAATCAGCCACAGGGAGAGACAGAAACGATTCTGTGGTTGTGGTTAAGATTTATGGCTAGAAGTACATTCTCAGTAGGGCAAAATATTTGGTGTGATGGTTAACTTAGATGTTTATATTGTTTGGTTCCACATGCCAGCTTAGTTCTCTAAAATATGGATTTTAAAATAAAATGCTTTCTGTGCAATCAAAATTTTATGGAAGCTTGTTTTCACCACGGAATAAAACAATTTAACATTTTATCTCTCAATTCTTCCTTTTTTTCTTCTACCAATTGTGCGTTTATATCTTGCAATTCTGACTTTTATTCTCAGAATAGAAAGTTTATATCTCACAATTCTAACTTTATATCTCACAGTTGTGTGTTATAAAGTCAGAATTGTGAGATATAAAGACTTTTTTCTCGCAAATAAAAAAAGTCAGAATTGCAAGTTTATATCTTGCAATTCTGAATTTATAACTCGCAATTGTGGCTTTATTTCACGTAATTTTGATTTTAAAAAGTCAGAATTGCAAGATATAAACTCGCAATTGCAAGAATGTCAGAATTATGAGATAAAAGGTTGCAATTACCTTTTTTAAAATTTATTCTGTGGCGGAAACAAGCTTCCATGCACTTTGCATGGGGTGTAATGAGGATATATGCAAAGTTGTAGTGTAATATTTTTTATATATGAGTATTTATATGTTTTATATATTATTTACTATATTTATTGATTATTTTGTGTCATATGTTGGACAGAAAAGTAATTTATTGTAATTTAATATGACAGTTAAGTGAGCCCATAAAAAAATGCAAACTGACATGATTTTTACTGACATGCAAAGCTTGTCAACACTTCTGTTTGAAGGCTTCTTATTGGATCAATAAAGGTAAGCATCATATAATTTTTGCCTTAAAGGCACAGTATGTAAGTTTCGCTGCTATAAGTAGCAATACAATAACAAAGGCTTGATTATGCTGCGAATGAGTGTGGAATCATGGGAGTTGTCATCTTCACCTCCACAGCCGAAGTAAATAAATCCGACGGGACTTGGGCAGAAATCATGCTCATCGGTGAGCTAATGTATTTAAAGTTTTATTAACGTTACTGTTGTGTAAAGCAGGGCGTGGGACATTTTACATTGCTGTTTTTATCATGCTTGTATGTTGCAGTCGGCCGCTGCTTCTTTCATTTTGTTGTTGATGCTTATTTTACAATTAAACTTACGTTTAACGTCTGCCTCCTTCCTTTGAACTTTATTTCAATTATGTTTTGATCACTTAAATTCACACTATTTTACTTCATTCTAATAAAATACATATAAATACATAATGTATCAAAGCGTCTGGTGTTTCTATGGAAATAAAATATCTAGCGTAACGGAAATGCAGGTATGATGTCATTGACAGGTGACGTTACACTGGTTAAAACAGCTTATTTCTCTGGATTTAAACATTAGAAATATTTTGGATAAATGTAAGCACACAAGTCAATACATATCATTTTTCTAGTGGTTTTTGGATATTTTAATTCACAAATCTTACATATTGTTCCAATAGGAACAAATAGGTCTGGTTTTACAGGCAGCGCTTAGATTAAGCCAAGAGTAGGCTATAGTAAAGTTAGCCTAGCTATTATAAATTTAACTTAGAAAAAAACATTAAGGTATGTTAGTGCAAGTTGGTTTCGCTTAAGAGCCAAAAAATGCATTGGGCTTAAGCCTTGTCTGTGAAACCGGGCAGTGGTGTAACCAGGTTAAGTATACAGATTTAGTTACAGACTACCTAGTCACTAAGCCCCCAGTGAGAAGGATAACTAAAGAATATTACACTCTTTAACAGTCCTACAAATAAGTCATTTTGAATGCTGAACTATTGGTGTTTATTCCGACAAAAATGTGTTAAGTAATTTTAAAATTAATATTCCTAACGTTTCTGCGGCCGATTATGGATACACTTGAACGAATGTTTTTAGCCTAAGAAGCGATACAACGCGCGGGCGTCGACGTTAACCAGACTAACAAAATGATGTCACGCAGGCTGTGCTCTACCCCTTCAGTCAGCCTCACTGAACACACAGCGTTCGTCACGAAACAGGCGGGTCTGGAGTGAATAAACGTGTAACTATTGGACATTCCAACTGCCTATCACTTCCTGTCGCTTTTCTATTGGCTACTAGCATGCGGGTTTATCTCTCCATCTCTTGCTGCTCTTGTATAAATGCCGCTTACTTTTCTACCGTCAACCTCCGCCGGAAATTATAGTTCCTATTATCAATTCATTTTTCCTTACAGCATACCTATTAAATCTTGACTGACAAATGATTAAACACTATTGTGCGCGTCCTGACTCATCCGTGCATTTTAATCCGTAGACCTTGTCGAAAAAACTCTTGACTCCCCTGGGCACATGAAACTGGACACCCGAGCGTATGAGGCCCCTCTTTCCATGCGGAGGAATACATTGTTGCTGCTCACAATGTGGATGGAGGTGGTCAAGATGTCTACTAGAAGAATGAATTCACCTCAATTGTAACAACATAAAGGAAGTCGTGGCGCGGGATTGTTTGGATACAGACCTGCAACATTGTATTTGTGACGTTGGTGTTTTGTAGGAGGATGTCAAAGGAGGAATAACACACATTGTTGCGCCTATCAGCCTTTAATGCGCCGTGCTTCAAATTCTTTCAAGTTTTATGGTTTTTCCCTGCGAGATCCAACCTTTCTTTTTTACTGCTGGATGTAATACAACTGATAAAAACCGAGGTAATGCCTTTTTGCTGTTTTGTAGTGTTGAACTGGTTTATTAAGTTGAAATAATTTAAGTCTTTCATGTACATCAGAGAAGTCGCATAATTGCATATTGAAGTTCAATTTAGCAAGTTTTTGGGATGTCTGCTTATGGAAGTGGGGGGGATGCAGAGTTTTTTTTTTTTGCTTGCTTAGTGGCTGTGGTGGTGGTGGGAAGTCCTGCCCAGTTTTGTGCTGGTGGTCTTTAACCCAGTTATATCCTAACAGAAATGACTCCTTTGTCCTTTTATCAAAGTAAGGATTAGTTTTGTGGGGCGCTTATGAGTTTAACTGACTGGTTAAGAGCGAGAGCTGTCAGTGCAGATGTAATTTACAAATTACCAATGGCTGAAAGTTGCATACATTTGTTAGACTTATTAAAATACATAACTTCCTACTAAACTTGTAGTGCGTTGTGTTTAGGTTTGCTTTCACAACGTCTTTGGTTAATTCAGTTACTTCGTTGAATATTTTTGGCAGGAAATTCCTCGTGCCCCCACCCCCACTCGCCTTCATCAAATCGCGAGTCTCTTGAGGAAAAGTTGACATTTTGTCGCGGTACTTTTATTAACTTTAGCTTTATCCCCAGCCAAGCTCGAACATTTATCTCGCAACACATGAATTATGGAGAATTATCGGCTAGACGCCTGGTTAATATTGATAATAATGTCGTGCTTATCAAAATTACGTGCGTGCGATCGATGTGGCCTATCGGTTTTTGAGATGGTTAGCTATCGGAATACAATAAGTTTACAACTGAGAATAAATATTGACATTGTTAATGTCTGGGTGAAGCTTAGCCCTACTTACACAAAGAAAGAGACGTGACAGTTCCACTTTCAATAATTCAGATGGTTATTAAATGGGCTAGACCTTTTCGTGGTGTATTTTCCATATTTTTATTCATAACGTGGATTTAGTTCGGGTATTCGGTGCTCAACACTGTTGCGCTTTCTTACAACAAACCGCCAATAAGCAGTGCTATAGCAGACTAAAGATTGAATATTATTTTTAAAGATACGAAATACGTTTCAAACGTGGTTTTCAGTGTCACCTCGTCCGTTTCTTTTACTGTAGGTGTGTGTGTGTGATAGGAACATTTACCGTTAGGAATGGGAATCGTAGGAATTTAACGATTCTGCTTCAGTTTCCTCAGAATGATTCGTCATAATGACGAATTTAAAGCGTTTGACGACATAATATTTCGAGGAAAAATTCTATAGGCTACCTATTGCATTTACATATCTATTGACTAATTATGTGACCATTTCATATTTCAGCACAGCCGACGTCAGAAATCATAAATAGCCTAGACTACCTATATGTAATACACTTCTTAAAGGTTCACACTTTTACAGACTTTAAGGGGCATCATTCTTTAAAATAGGCCCCAATTCTAAATGCAAGTAGTAAACAAACAAAACAAAAGGTGGTAACCTATTTCATTCATTTAGGCCTAGCCTATATAATATGATGTGTAGGCCTGTCTTATGCACGTTGTCATATGAACAACCAGTCAGTTATTCTGCTTATTTAAGTCCGTAGTTCATTACGAATAAGACACAACGAAATAAATGACAGTGAGCTAGATTAATTCATCAAAAGCATTGACTGATTCATAAGTGTTTTTGATGCACTACACAGAACCGGTTCATAAGAATCATTCGTTCGGAAATGGAAATGCTCTGGTTGCGCTGTATTTTGCATCACAAAAGAATCGACTCTTAGAGTCATTAGTTCAAGAATCGGACTGGACTGATCGCGTATTAGATTAAATAATAAAGTGAATGGGGAAAAACTGTCTGAATACGGTGATCTTCACGATTGAGAACTGTCAAATTAACTGTACGGCATAAATCATGCGTTTCCAGTTGTTTATATATAGCTAGGCCTAAAAAGAACCGCCTTTTCAATTTCAAACCACCTCGTACTACAACCAGCGGAGCTGGTCATATCAGTTAAATCCGAGAAATGTATCACATTTTACATGAAATATATGCCAGTATGCAGAGAGAAATGTATTTTACGTGTGATTTGGTTGGCATGGACTTGAGGGGGATTTGGAGATCTTTCTTGTCTTTTTACTCAGGGGCTAGATGTTTTTCATTGAGCTGCTTTTCTTTTGGAGTCAACAAAGCAGTGTGAATAAAATGTATTTGCAAAGGTGTAAAAACACTTTTATTATAGCTATTGGCTTGCAATAGTGTTATAATCAGCCGGTTGAGGGGAAACTAATGGCTAATAAGAAGGACTGCTAAAGCACACCACCTGTTGGCATGCAATAGCATACAGGACTCCTTAAGATGCCTCTGAGAAAAGTTTCTCTTTTAGCAATGTTTGACAATTTCATTGTAGTTGATTTAAAAGAGCAACCTGTAAAACATTTTACCTCATTTGGAGGTTCTTTAAATCTTTTCCTCCTTGTTTGATGGTCTCCTTTTATGCAAAACGACTGGCCAGATAACAATAAATCACACACAGGATAGAGATGTACAATAAGTTTAGAACACCGATTTGCATGTTCCATGTGCTGATATCATGGTTTCATGGAAACTGATTGATTGTTGATTTAGTTTCATTGCTGTCCTGATGTCGATGATATGTAACCCTGGACCACAAAACCAGTCATAAGGGTAAATTTTTTTGAAATTGAGATATATACATCATCTGAAACTTCTTTCCATTGATGTATGGTTTGTTAGGATAGGACAAAATTTGGCCCAGATACAACTTTTTGAATGTCTGAAATCTGAGGGTGCAAAAAAATCTTTATTGCCTTTAAAGTTGTCCAAAATGAAGTTCTTAGCATTGCATATGCCTACTAATAATGCATTTTTATATATATTTACGGTAGGAACTTTACAAAATATCTTCATGGAACATGATCTTTACTTGATATCCTAATGATTTTTGGCATAAAAGAAAAAATGGATTATTTTGTCCCATACAATGTATTGTTGGCTATTGCCACAAATATACCCGTGTGACTCATGACTGGTCAAGGGTCATATATTACAACTGGTATATAGAAGGTCTGACAACTTTTTCTTGTAATGCTTTTCTAGCCATATCGTTGTGTAAAACATACTGGATGTCCTCGCTCCTCGGCCAAATTAATTATCAGGCAACATTTAGATTGAACATTGAATTCTTGGACAAAGATAATAACTTGGCACTGGTGTTTTGTGAAATCTCCTGAAGCTATGCATAGTTAGTTAATTAAATTTTTCATTTGTGACAAGAAATGTGGGACATGCAAATGCTGGAAATAATATACTCTTTTGAGATGTGTATTATAAGTACAATACACTTCCACTTTTATCTTCTATTCCGTACGAGGACACTCGACTTGCACTTCATCACTGCCTTTCTCATTCATCTGGTCTTTAGATGGCTCATCACAGCTGTGTCTCTTGCTCTGCTTTTCTCCTGCAGGGTGCTTTAAAGACCGAGTGGTATGAACGAGGCGCACCAGAGAATGGCTACAGTGGGAACAGATAAAGAACTCAGTGACCTGTTGGATTTCAGTGCGGTAAGGAAGGAATCTTTGTCATTGATCCGGACATTTTGATTGGCACTTTTCCTTATTCTCTTCAACAAAATCTGACCTTGTAGTCAGGGGTTATAATTTTTTCTTCGTTCCTCTTGGACTGATCAAATCTCCTGTCACAACGGTGATTGTATGGACATTTTGTTGGTGGCTATAAACATTATAATGGATCATTAAATCATGTGCAATCCTCCGACTGGCTCCTGAGAAGTGCAGTTTGCCATTTGAAACGTCTTCAGCATAATAACCATCACTCAATCCTCTCTAATTTTAACATCTCACCATTTTCCCCTGCTTATCCTTCCATTTATTATTCTCTTTTCACCTGTTGTTAAAAATGGATTATTCTTGGCGGTCATGCCATCCTAAATAGCATTAAAAAAATAGCGAATATTAAAATGTTAATCGCTTGATTCATTGGATGGCTCAACCATGCTTAATTTATTGCATTGGAAAATTGCCATCTACTGAAGCAGTGAATCAATTAAGACAATACATTGATAATCAGATGTGCCAGACCAAATGCATTATGATCTTACATCTAATTACAAATTGTTGATGGTTTAGTCACTCCCTCATATAGAATTCATTTTCCATCCTTGAACCTTCGCTAAAAACCGAAGGATTTGCAGATTATGCGTTCAGAATCTTCTTTCTCTTGGTGTAAAAGATGTTTCACATCGTGAAAAATGTCTACCACACCAGAAAGTCCCTCCCATGCACCATGCAAGGCTAGCACTGTCGCTGCTTACAGGTTTCTCTTTGCACTTCAAAAACAAAGAGACATCATCTATCCAAGTATAAATGGGTATTCTTCAGCCCTTTCTGTGAAACCCTCTTCAAAGGATGCATCTTCAAAAGAGAGTTTTTTCTTCCCCAGATTGAACCATTTCAGTGGGTTATATCTGGCAAAGGTGATGTGACCTTTAGCATTAAACATTTGAACAAGCTATGGTTGACATCATATTGCATGAATTCTCAATAATGCAGAGGAATCGCTGTCTATGGACACCAACTGAAATGAGCTTGCTGTGATGTGCTACTATATTTAAACTCGATCTCTGCTTCTTCTTTATCTGTTGTAGATGTTTGCGCCACCTGTGGCCAATGGGAAGAACAGACCAACCACTCTTGCTAGCAGTCAATTTGGTGGTTCAGGTAAATCTTCACTACTAAACGCATGTCTTTTTTCTTGTTTTGAAGGAAATGTCACAATACATTTGCCATATTTGCGCATTTCATGAGTTTAAAGTGGTGTTCTTTATAGCAGTGGAGGTGTTTGGGCCAGTTGCTAAGTGCTCCCTCCTCAACAGAGGAATAGAACATGCTTCTTCTTGTTTTCCTAAATCCCCTCTTTTATGAATACACCGTAGTATATCCAGAGTCAAAGCTCGGGGCATTTTGGATCCCTTTGAACTGGTTGTTCAGTTGAAGCACCTATTGCACAAACTTGTACATCATAAAAACTTTGTTAGGTCAAGAGGAGGGACTGATGATTTGCATTGCTGTTCGTAATAGTGGTTGAGTCTGGCACGTTTTAACAGCACAAATCTCATGGTCAGTTAACAAGTATGTATTTTGCTTTGTTTCTATGTTTGTCATCTTTTTCTTTATAACCAGTTGCACCACCCACTCTTGCGTGTTATTTTTTGCTCCCATTGTTGGCTGGTTTTGCTCCAGTTAAGATTGTTTCACAAGCTGTCAAAGGCATGAACGTCCCATGCGTTTCTCTTTAAGTCTTTCCAGCCTGTCTGTCTGTCTCCCAATCGACACTCCAGTCCAAACATTACCCTTGAATAAGAACAATCTGAGAACAAAGACTTAAATAAAGGCCTTGCGGTCTCCAAACGATTCCCCCACCCCACCGCGTAAAACACTCCTCCCCCCACACAAGAAAACACTTTCTCCCCCTGCCAACTGACAGGAAATGGACCTACTCTGCAACAAAGCTCTCTCATACCTCCCACCACCCCGCAGGAGGCCGCATGAAAACAGCAAAAGAAACACTGTGAAAGATCACCAGCTTCACTCTCGGTCTGTGGTGGCCTAAAGTGCCAATTACATAGCAGGGCCAAGCTAATGTCTCAGTTTGAGATTTTTATTGCGAGAGCTACCTGACACCGAGGTGACCCCGACTCTTAAATCTGTCACTTGTGAGATGCTTCTAGAAGGTCTCAACATCAGTCAACATAAAGCTCACCCTGTAAACTCTGTATAACAGGATATGACATGTTCTCAGATTCGCTATTGAGAAACTTGGGTCCAAGGGATACTTCTACAGAACTATTGAAGTCCGGGTTCAGTAAATCTTAAGCTCAGTTCTATCCTGTTTTTTTTTTATTAAAAAGCACTTTGAGGCTTTAAAATCATCTGCGTTTATCCTTAAAGTGTATTATTTGGACTGTAAAGTTGTCAGTTTTGTGTTGAGACCTCTGTTCTAGCCAGATAAACTTTTAGTTACCTGATTTGTGTGTTTGGAGTCTTCTCTGTGTAAAAATTATCTTTTTGGTCAAATTGTCCAAAAGTTCCAGGATTTAGTGACAGGAATTGCAAGTATTATATATATTTTTGCACAGGCAAGGTTATTATTTGCAATTTTATCAAACTAGTCACATGTTAAAGCGCATGTCCTCAAAACCATGTATTTAAACATTTATTGTGTTTCCCTGTCCTTTTCATATTTTATTTGCTGTGGTAACGTGACAAATGCTGTTGATAGAGCTTGACTTTTATTGAACCCAGAACATTCCTTAAAGATCACAAAAAAGTGTTGTAAAATAATGTACGCTGTGATCTTGAATGGAACCCTTTTCCTTGCATGGACCGGATAACTTTTCAGCTTTAAACCGTGAGCTTTACAAATTGGCCAGTACTTAAACTTCCGACTGTCTCCTATGATTCATGCTGAAAATCCACAAAGTAAGGACATGTTTAGAGGAAGCAGTGGCCTTCTGAAGTGCATCTGTTCCTCAAGACAAAAGTGCTCGGAAGGGTGCTAATTGCATTAAGCCATCTCCTCCCCCCTCCTTGGGCATAGCCGTGCTGTTTGCGGGAGTTCTTGCATGGGAGGACTTGCACCAGGCGTCCTCTCGGTCACCTCCACAGCTGCCCAACACGTCACCCACTGAGGACAGCGTTAGGACAGGACAGAGCCCATTTCCCCCCAGTCACACCCCTCACATGCAAGCACATTGACACACACCTCAAGTCTTTATGACTTGACTTTCGATATCTTCTGCGATGTGAACTTGAATGTTGGCACGCAGTGTAGCTAATGTATTTGAAGGAGTGTATAAAGGAAATGATCTTTCCTCAATGCAGGAAATGGAATCAGTTCCTGCTTGACTGAATGTCAGATTTGTCTTTGTAGAATTGCGTTTTGATGCTTGCAGCAAATAAGTGGCCAATAACTCAAAAGATAAATTGCATTGTATCCTCACAACAAAGCCACTTTGTATATACAAAACCAGAAAAAGCACCGGTTTAGTTTGCTAATATGGTCGTTCAAATTGTCAGTCCTACTGACAAATGCCATCCAAAGCCATTTGCCATGTTAAACATCTTATATGGTCCTTCTGCATTTGAATCTGTATCTCTGCCACTTCATTTTTCCCCACATAAGATGATACTGCCAGGGAGATTCTTTCACTCACTCAGTCAGTGCCCACTTCATTTCCCATGCTGCCTGCGTGGGCTCCATAGATCACGGCTGTCAGCGTGGATGTCGCTATTTGCTCTGCTTTGTTAGCTTCATCACTCATGCTCAGCCTTCAGTGGCCGCTCTGGCTGAGACCCCCTCTTCTCTCACACATTTTTAATTAGACCTAAAAAAAAAAATCAAAAGGAGAATATGAATATTCATAAACCAACTGCATTAATATGCACAATTATGCAAATCAGCATGCAATTAAGCCATGTGTCTTTGGAGAGCTTTGCATTAAGGCATAAGACAGGAGGCAGAGGGGAATGCTTTATGAGGAATTTCTGCTCCAGTACACTTTAAAACGTTTCCGCAATGTTTTTGCATATCCATATTTCTACATATAAAGCATATTGATGGCAATAAGGAGTACCTTTTATACACACTACATATCCTGTGTGCCTTGTACTGAGACCTGTGTTGTCCCTATGGGTCTCCACTCCCAATTGTACAATGATGCTAATTTCGCAATTCTTTGATCAGCCTGTTTTTGTTCTGCTTGCCGTGATATTCCTCCCCCCAACTTGTCTTAATGAGATCCAGTGACTGAATGAATGCTCCCTTTATGGTCAGTGATGTTGAGGCTTGCTGAATGACATGGATATTAGTGTGGTGTGATGGTTTTGGATGAGATCCAGAGACTGTCTGACAAGCACAGAGAACCAGCCGCCAAATGTCCAATGGCCTTAATGCATGAACGGAGAATTAAGAAGGTTCTTGATGTGAAGGTTTAGTGCATGCCAGAATTGGAGAGTTGGTCTGACAGCTTGTGATCAATTGCTTTGTAGGTATGGAAGAGCGCAGTAGTACTTGGGCTGCCGGAGATCAAAACAGTCCATCTTTTAACCAGGTACGGGCAAACCCATTGCCTTGTTGGCCGTCTAAAGGTGTTGTTGGGGCATGTTTTATAGTTTTGACCTGTCTTTGCTTTTCCAGAGCTATGCAGAGAGCTCCCACTTCAATGAACATGACGGACTATCATCCCCATTCCTTGGCACAGGGATTAGTGGTGAGTTTTGCCAATGTTTGGTTGGTTGATCTCATAGCCACTGATGTAGAAACTGCCCCATAGGTTGCCTCGAGGTTGCTCAAGGTAAATGAGCTCCTCTTTGGCCTCACCAAGATGATTCACTTTTATAAGTCACTTCGCTCTTTATTGGCATCTGATTCCTCCAATCATTGAGACTTTTGCACATGTGTATTTAACAAAACCCACTTCTTTTTTTAAAAACTTGTAGGTAAGAATGAAAGAGGTCCATACTCTTCCTTTGGGGGCCAGGTAAGTTGAATTATGTCAAAGAGCAACTCTTGAAAGTGCCTTCTTGGTATCACCTCACCTCTCACTTTTGACCCAAACCTGCCAACCTGTTGTTCCTTTTAGCCGGGGTTCTTGCCCTCAGACATTGCCATGCCTTCTGCAGATGCCATGTCCCCATCCGGTCTGAAGTCGGGCTCACAATTCTACCCTTCATATCCCAACAACCCCCGGAGACGCCCCTCAGATGGAGGCATGGGTAAAGAGCATGCATCACTTACTAGATTTGTTGGATCAGTCAATATTCAAAGGAAAAGAGTACCATGTCTGTTTTAATCTTTTCACAGATCCCCAACCAAAAAAGATCAGGAAACCGCCAGGACTACCATCTTCAGTGAGTGATCTTTCTGAAATATTCTTTCTTACCAGTGTTTTTTAGATTTACCCCCGGTTTCACAGACAAGGCTTAAGCATAGTCCTGGACTAAAATGCATGTTTGAGCTGTTTTATCTGAAATCAACTTGCATTGGCATATCTTAAAATACATCATTGCCATTGTTTTGCCTCAAGATGCACACCAGTAATGTTTTTTTCTATGGCACGTTCATAAAAGCTACTTAGATGTCCTAATTAAGATAAGGCCTAATCCTTGCTTAATCTAAGACCTGTCGGTGAAACCAGGTCTTAATGTTTTTAATTGTCAGGAATTGCACAGACGTTAAGTTCTGCTCTTTAGCAATTGCAGAAGAGCTTACCATAAGAGCTTAAGTACATAAGAATTATATAGTGTCCATTACAGGAACTTCTAGAGTTGACTTCAGGTATTTGTGGCATCTGAAATGGTTTGACATTAGTCCCAAAGCCTATAGACGAGGGGTGTCCATGGAGGAGCACCTTCCTACAAAGTTTAGCTCTAGAATAGAGTTAACATATCTGCCTGAAAGAGGACGACAATCCAGTAGTAGGATTGGACACCCCTGTTATAGATCTTATTCGGAGTAGAAGCATATTTAATATGGCATGAACAAACAAGAAAAAGACAGAGTGGTCCTCCTAAAAGATTCTATTGTTGTCAGTCGTTTAGCCAACATAACATCCTTCCAAAAACATTCCAGTGGACAGAGTTTTGATTGAACTGGCGGTATGCGTTTTAATTTGCGTCAAAATAAAGACATCTTCCATGACTAAGGGTCATAATATTTCTGAACTTTTGACTATTGCAAGTGGGTGTTAACTAGAGAAAATATGCCAGTAGTTATACCCCTTTCCAAACCACTTCCTTTGAGTAATGGGATGCGTAACTGTTGTTTCATAGTCTAAATCCACATTAGCTCAACACTTTGCCCTCTAAAACCCTCTCCCCAAACACGATCCTACAGATTTGCCCATGCTAGACCTTATCCTCCCCCTCTACCAAAGTGACCCAGTTGTGAGTCCCGTTGCACCTCTCTCTCTCTCTCTCTCTCTCTCTCTCTTGTCTTACCTCAGATTAATGGCTGCTGATGAGCTAGGGTTCTAGCTTCTGCTGAATCCCACTCTATGGCTCAGTATAACTTCCTCTTTTGCCACCACAGCATTATAACACCCCAATGATTGCGGCATGTATATACATAAGTGTGTGTGTGTGTGTGTATATGTATATGTATATGTATGTTTAAATTCAACTTTGGCTCAGCACTACGGGATATTGATCCTTAACTTGTCTGGGCTTGCCTTGATCTTCTCGAGTGCATCAACAAATCATTGTGAGGATGTGTTTCCTAGTGAACTTCAGAGAAGAGGGCCATTTGCAGGTTTTTTCCCCTCCCTTGTTTGTTCTTTTATGTGGTTTCTACATAATCGACCAGTCTATTTTGCTCTACTCCTACCACTTCTTCAGCAAGACCTCTCCCCCCACTGTTCTCACCCCTCCCCTCTTCAGCCCAGCTGCCTGTGGAGTTGGACGGGCTCCAGGAGTAGGCAGATGGCTCTGTAATTAGAAGTGCATCTCTCCATTCCCATCCCACTTCTCCCTGTTAAATCAAATTACAGGCAAAAGAGAAATATCGCTTTGCTGGATTTGTATTCTCCACTGGCCCTAGACCCACCCGCCCGCGGGCGCCCCCTCCCTCCCAAACACTCGCTCATGTATGCGCACATACAGACTAACATACAAATCATACATGTTAAAACGTGCTTGTTGGTGAATACGCTGAATGAACGCATGCCTCGCGGCTCCTGAATTCAGATGAGTTTCCGATCGTCGTCATTCGGTTCCATTTAAGGCTTCCTATGAAAGATATATATTGTATAATTTATTTATAATAATATTATTATTATTATTAAAAACAAAACAAGTAACAGTTTTTTCCATTTCAGTGTTATGGAAGATGTCATTACCCAGTGTGCTTAGCTTGATTTGGACTCACTTTTAGTGATAGTGCTCCCTGTAGCTGTCCTCCCTCTCCTTTTTTGGCTCATGGGAGTGCGAGAGGAAGCGCCGACTGTGCCATGAGATGGCCGTGGCGCATTTCCCAGCATGCTCTGTTCTCCGTCCCTGCCACTTTATCTGAGGGGGCACTATGGAAACACGCGTACACGTCATTTGTACCGAAAATCACAAGGTGCTTGCCAGCTTCATGGGCTCCATACCAAATTGTGCATTCATGTGCAAGCGATTTGCCTTGTTTTTTTGTCCATATGAAGCCTGTTACTATACGAATGTTTGTTTCTTTTTGTCCTTCATGTACCTTGTTTATATTAAATACAGGTTTATGCTGCCACCTCTGGTGATGACTATATCCGTGACGGTGCTGCCTACCCGGGCTCCAAACCTGGCTCTGTGTACCCAGGATCCTTTTACATGCAAGGTGTGTACATGGGGAAATACAATTATACAGAAGTCTGTGCCACATCTAAAAACCAAATCTCCCCAATATAATTGGTACATATTATGTTCATGCAGAGATCTTGCAAACAGATTATTAATGACCAAGTAATTATCTTGTAGTTTTGTTTGTTTGATTTGTTTGAAATTAGGAACATGCACATTATGATATCATATCTGCACAAGTTGACTGGTATTGATCCTTCCCATCTGCCATTGTGTTTGCAGAGGGCCTACACTCCTCTTCGGACCCCTGGGCCCCCTCTGGACCCTTAGGTCAGTCAGGATACACAGCTATGCTGGGGAATTCGCCACACATCAATCAGCCTGGCTCCTTCTCAGCAATAAACGCACAAGACAGGATGGTATGTCTTCTGAAAGTTTTGAATGTTTGGTAAATTGTGACTCTTTTCAGAAGCTCCAATCACTGTGTTTGCCTCTACAGAACTATCCTTTGCATGGAGCGGACGTCAATGGTTTCCATTCGGGCTCCGCAGCCTATAGCCACTCATCCTCTATGAATGGATCAGACAGCATTTTGGGTAAATTACCTTCATCTTTTTAATTTAATGTCTTGTAGGTTGTGAAATGAGCTTGTAATTGGGTTCAGATTGGATCTTTAAGTTGATTCTTCTTGTGGAATCAATTTTGGTCTTAGACTAGTTTGAACTTGAAGTATAATTTAGAAGAAAATGGCCTTTAATCTTTCATTTAGATTTTGAATGGTCATTTTTAGCGGATTAGCAAATTATGGATCAGCTGAATCGACATGACATTGATGTAATAAATGTAGTTAATAAGTTCTCTCACTCTCCCCCACAGCCAATAGAGGCACAGTCGCAAGCAGCTCAGGTGATGAGATCGGAAAAGCTCTTGCTTCGGTGAGTGAGCTTCCATTAATCACCATGAAAGAGCATTTGGCCATGTGAAGTCAAAGACGGATAGCATTATTCAGGCTTTCAATGATTCTTTCATTACAGCTTATTATTAGCCATGTAGTTGGAGGTGTGCTTGGCTTCAAATTTAGTCGTGTTCCATCTGTTTTTGATTGACAGATCTACCCTTCGGACCACAACAGCAACAACTTCTCCTCCACTCCTTCCACTCCTGTGGGCTCCCCTCAGGGCATTGCAAGTAAGATACGCCGTCTTATTCTCTCAAAGGTAGATCCGGTTCATTAGTTCTGTTTGTGTTGATGGATACCAAGAAAAAAACGTGTATGCAGAAAAAGAAGCCTGAAGAATCATAAATCATTCCCTTTAGATTGATGGGCTTTGTGTAGGTCGAGGTGTGAATATGAAGCTCTAGAGCGCCATCTTGTGTCACAGTGGAAATCCTCATCTTTCACACTAAGGCTTTGTATCATGTTCTCCTCAGCAGGTGCAGCACAGTGGCCGAGAGCTTCTGGCCAGACTGCTCTGTCTCCTAACTATGAGGGTGGACTACACGCACTGGTAAGCTTAAAAAGATTCCTTTTCAACATTCCCATTATTATTAAATACTGTATGGCCTGGTTTCACAGGCAGGGCTTAGATTAAGCCAGGATTAGGCCTTAGTTCAATTAGGACATTTAAGTAGCTTTTATAAATGTGCCTAAGAAAAAAACAAAACATCACTGATGTGCATCTTGAGACAAAACAATATTCTTTAAGGTAAATATCAATAATATTTCTCCACAGCAGAACAAAATGGAAGACCGACTGGAAGAGGCCATTCACGTGCTCCGAAGCCACGCGGTGGGTCAGGCTCCGGGAATCGCTGGAGCCCATGCCGAAATGCATAACCTTCTGAATGCTGTCTCCACATCCAGTGGATCCATGGGGGGTCTCCCTCAGGCCTACTCCAACCCGGGACTGCCCCTAAGCAACAGACACCCTGCCATGGTTAGTGTGGACACGTAGTAGAATGATTCAAAGAATAACACAAAATGGCATCTGTGAAATCATCTTTTTAGTGAATTGGTTTATTTGGATGGGTTTTAAACCTATTAATTATTAGTATTTCTTACAATTTATTTTAAGGTGTCTAAATTTTTTAAAATATTATTTAACAACACGTACTTATTATAGGGTTTGGTTTAGGGATTGTTGCTTGTAACTATAGTAAATACATAACATTTAATAATGACACTAAAATAGTGTTGCCTTTAATATAAATTATTAACATATATTAAATAATAATGTAAAATATTGTATAATATGTTTTTAGAACAAGTGTGTGTATATACTAGGTCTGTCAACTTAACGCGTTAACGTATGCGATTAATTCAAAATCCTTAACGCATTAAAATAATTTAACGCAAATTTAATGAAGTATGCAAAATTGCGTAATTAACGTATACCTCACGCAGTTAGATGATCTTGGGAGTCAGGAGTTTATCACTGAGCATCTACAATGGCGCAAGCACCTGTATCCATTTCTAACCCGATTTTGCTTCTCTGTTTGCGATCAGATCATTGTCGATTTGCACTTGTGAAGCCGCTAAACTCAGAGGAAAGTTCAATGAGCCAGTAAGCGAATTCATTCAAACAATCAGTCCAAATCGGCGCTAAGAAAACCAGTCTGATTACATCAGAGATGGCAGAGAGAATAGAGACTCACGTTGTGTTTTCAGTGAATTATTCATTCCCGTGTGTGTCATATTCTGTGATTGTTTCTGAAGAGCGCGAGCCCTCACGCATCGCACTGTGTGAAATACAGACTGAACGGAACGTCAAAACATCCCACCGCTGTATGGCGGATGATACGCAAACTATGTTTCTCGGCTGGATAAAGCAAACCAGCGTCTCGCTAGTAAAGTTTTGATGGATGAGGATTGCAGTCAAGGTAAAGACGATTGCGGTGACGTAAAGGAGTCGTACGCGTGAACATGTGGTCCTGTTCAGTATCACAACTTGACTTGTTTAAAATTGAGCAAGTCTGTCTGCTGTTGCACTGTACACTATACACTGTGAAATTGGAAAAGCTTTAATGTGCATACATTTTGAATGAATTTTATGGACTCATATCTTGTGGTGTCCTTTTGGAGTCTCAAAGTTTCCTTTTTTTATAAAGACACCTAAATTGACCTTGTTTTGTGAGAATCGCCCTTCCATCTGGTTTACTTAGCTGGATATAGCAAGTGTATAAGTGTTAAAGTGTTGTACTGCTACTACTATCTATTACTATATTTACTATCAGATTGCATAATTTCTCCAAAGTTTTTGGCCCTGTTTACACCTGGTATTAAGATACATTTTGGTTAATCAAATCACAAGTGGATGATGCCGAATACAGGTGTAAACGGGGTCTAAATCGTTTTGAGTTTGTCCACCTTCGACCACTTCCAGAGGTAGTCGAAAAAGTATTAGACTGGATTGCTGTCATATTGAAGATGCTCATGTGATCAAATGCG
The DNA here is from genome assembly GCA_023029165.1 of Gobiocypris rarus. NCBI lineage: Eukaryota > Metazoa > Chordata > Actinopteri > Cypriniformes > Gobionidae > Gobiocypris > Gobiocypris rarus. Next base: position 19,777,454 of record CM040929.1, on the reverse strand, counting down.
TTCGAACAGCCACAAAAGAACGCCTACTCTCCGTCTACTGACCTAATGCGTAAATATTACGGGAAGTGCGCTAGCCAGACAGGATTTAAACTTTGTCTGTTGAAGACCCAAATTTGGTTTGAAGACGAAAAACGTACCAAGCACAGTGTTCTCTCACCATCACTGATTTCTAACACGCACTCACAGCGTTCCGCGTGGGCTATCAGAGCAGAAACGAGAGCTGATACTCTGTGTTTTTCATATTCATATGTGTTCGTGTTCATATGTAAATTGCGTGAGCTTATTTTGTCCATTAGATTGAAAGATCTGAAAAAGCCCTTGCTTTTACCTGCCCATAGACCCTCGAAGGAATCAGGACAGAAGTGGTTGAAAATGGACAAAAGAGATGGATTAAAACACCAGGTGTTAACGGGAATGTGTCTCTCTCGTCTACTTGTGATTCGATCGACCAAAACTCATCTTAATACCAGCTGTAAACAGGGCCGTGTGTGTGTGGCTTTAATGTAATCTACTTTTTGAAAAGCACAATACCTTCACTGTAGTTTAATAACTATCAGTAGCTAGTTTCAAACTAGCATCCCAAACAGTGATAACAGGACCATAGTTTAGAGCTGTATGTGGTATCATGTAACACAAAACAATAATAATGCACCTGTGGGTATTGATATGTGCTAATTACTCTCCCTTGTTGCTCTTGCCTGCAGGCTGGAAGCCATCATGACGATCATGCCTGCCTTCCTCCCAGCAGCACCCTGTTGCAGTCAGCTCATGCTTCAGGCACCCCACAGCCTGGAGGAGCACCAGAGGGTTTTAACAGTGAGCAGCAGTTTCAATTTCTCTTTCTGTACCAGACCAACATGTAAACAACAGATGCAAACGCTGAAAGTTGCGAGTTAGTTCCAGCGTGATGCATTTGACGATTTTCTGTCTGTAGCTTCAGGTTTGCCTGGAGGCTTGGCTCACGCCACGCATTCGTCAAACAAATCCGACGTTAAGAGCGAAGACAAGGAGGACGACGAGAACTCTTCTGTGGCCGATAAGTCTGATGAAGAGAAGAAGGAAAGCAAACAGTCTCGCACCAGACCAAGGTACAAGTTCGTTTTTTTAGCATCGTCCCAGAATACTAAAGAATGGCTGAATGTTTTCTAAATCAAAAAATGCTAAGGCACATGATGGTTTGAAGTCTGCATATGATCTCCTACAACAAATGTCTATACATTTCTGTCTTCACATTAGGCCAGGCCTGATTTTAAAGTGTTTGGGCTTCCCCAACACACACAGTACCATGTTTTATAGTGTTCTCCCCTTCCCAAACTCTCACATTGTTTTCAGAAAGGAGGTGTTTACCCATCAAGTCCTTTCAAGTTTATCAGACCAGGGAGACGAGTAAGTTTATCTCCCACCATAGAGTGCATGTTTGGTAAAAAGACTCCGGATGCTCAATTGATTGCTTTACAACATTAAATGTCTGAATGTTCTTGTATACAAAATTAATATATACTTCCATTCAAACACTAATCGAGGATTTTGACACAGGTGGGACTCTCTCCTGTAGTATGAACTATATATCTTTGATTGTGTAATGCACTGCAAAATCCGCAGACGAAGCTCTTTTTTAAAAATATATATACATATTTTGATTCAACATTCATCTCTTGATCTAAAAGGGTAACTGATATTTACTACCAGTAAAAAGTTTGGACACAAATGTTCTTTTTTTTTTTTAAATCTGTAACTGACTGTATATTGAATAAAGGTAGGTAAATGCTTATCCACTACAATAAGAAGCATGACAGGAGCGAGGGAGCTGTTCAACTCTTTATATAACTGGTTTGAATGTTCACATCCACTGGCATCATCCAATTTGGACTGAATATTAGACAGCTGTGGTTGGCCATGATGTTTTTAAAGGTGGTCTTTATTAACACCTGAAGAAAATGGCGGAGCAAGTGGCAGTGAAAGTGAAAGTAAAACACAACCAGAGGCATAAGTGATAAGAAGGTTCAGAATTAAAGTCCTTCCAATATGCCACATATATGGAACTTAAAAATCATGAAGTGCAAAACTATGAAAACACAAATTGAAGTATAAGAATTATAACATGAGGTGCATGCTGGGATGCTAAACAGCATTGGAGTATGCATGTATTCTGCATGCAGCTCTGCTCTGGTCCAACTTGTGCAAAAAAATACAGGCAATTCCAAAAATGTATTCAATGTTGTTTAAAGGTTTGGGGTTAGTCTTTTTTTTTTCTTTGGCAGAGATTTTTACACTTTTGGGTGAATTATCCCTTTTATGTTCATCAAAGAATCCTGAAAAAATATGAATCGGGTTTCACAAAAAATAGCGGTAAACCTGTTTTCAACAATAATAATATTAATTCATGTTTTTTTGAGCTGCTAATCAGCATATTAGAATGATTTCTGAAGGATCATGTGACACTGAAGACTGGAGAAATTATGCTGAATAATACAGCTTTGCCATCAAAGGAAATCGTTTATATTTTACAATATTACAATTATCAAATGTAGCCTTGGTGAGCTTAAGAGACTTCTCTCAAATACATTAAAAATAAATCTTACCAACCCCTAACATTTGAACAATAGAGTCTATAGACAAAATATTTATTTACTAAACTAATTTCAAACATTTATGCACAAGCCTTTAGATCAAAAGGTATTTATTACAAGAAAATATTTTTGTCAGGTGTGACCAAACATTTTACTGGTACTGCATTTAAGATATTTATAATGGTTTACAACTTTACACCTAGTATTCTTGAGCAGGCACCTGGAATAAAAGATTTTGTCACAAATTCGCAAATTTGTTTTATTTAAAGAAATTTTAATAAAAAAATAAAAACTTGAAATGTAAATGTTATGTCATTTGTCTCTCTGCAGTCTAGACAATGAAGATGATGAGGATTTGCCGCCAGAGCTGAAGGTCGAGCGGGAGAAGGAGCGACGAGTGGCCAACAACGCACGAGAGCGACTGCGCGTTCGTGACATCAACGAGGCCTTCAAAGAGCTGGGCCGCATGTGCCAGCTGCACCTGAGCAACGATAAACCCCAGACCAAACTGCTCATACTGCACCAGGCCGTCAACGTGATACTAAACCTGGAGCAACAAGTTCGTGGTATGTGTTTTCATCCTTATCACTGATTTTTCTGTATCTAAACCACATTTACTTGTATAATGTGAGGCTGGGAATTGAGTAGATTGTGAAATATGGTAGGCTATGATAAAACAGTTTGATATAAAAAAAAAGTTTGTCCGCTTGGCCTTGTATAAAACAATCGGAAAATTCATTTTTAAAGGTATTACATTTAGAAGAAGGCTTATTTTATCAATGAAATACTTGGTTACATAGACAGCTATACTTATCAAATTGAATACTTCCTTTCGACTGCTGTTAATTTAGCATTTTTACATTCATTTTCATCCAGAACGCAACCTGAACCCCAAAGCAGCTTGTCTGAAGCGACGTGAAGAGGAGAAAGTGTCCGGGGTGGTTGGAGACACTCAAATGCAGCTGTCCGGACCACATCAAGGCCTTGGAGGAGATGGACGCAACTCTGTCAGTCACATGTGATCGTGTGGTATGTTACAATGTCCATTTCCTCACTTTGTGTAACCGGTTATTCAAACAATTTCTGTTCATTAGTTAGATATTTCCATCATGTAGTGAACATAATGTACAATGGCTACAAACATTTTCAGATGCCAAAAATAAAGCATGCAAGATTTATGTCTGCCAAAATTAGACATTTTCTTTTGGTCAATATTGTATATTTAATCATGCATGTTCATTACATTTGACGTCATCTTTAAAACACTAATAAATTAATAAAAGTAATCTTTAGCCAATCTCAAAATCAGTATCCATTTTCCGTACTGTACATTATAATGTGACGCTTAAAATGCACTTATATTTGTTTGTTTATATAGGCAATGGTATAACATTTTAATATCATCAGCCATAAAATTTAAAATATAGGGGTTGGGCAATGAAACTGAAACACTGGCCAATATAGTGTATGTGGTTTCACGCCTGTATATATACACGGCCTGGTGGCCAATCTTTACTGATTTTACATTCCATCAGTATGAAGGTTGAATTAGCAGAGCAATATCATAGTTATAAATAAAATATTGCAATCCTCACAACATAATGGGAGACATATCAGGGTTTAAAAAGATGTCGGTGTGCATCTCGCTGGCTCATCTGTGACCAATACAGCAAGTCTTTGTGGTGTTTCGTGAGCTATGGTATCCAGGATAATGTCTGCATACCTCCACAAAGGAGTAACTGTCGATTAGGAGGAAGCTGTCTGAAATGGATGTCCGGGTACTAACCTGGATTGTATCCAAAAAACATAAAACCACAGCTGCCCAACTCACTGCAGAATTAAATGTGCACCTCGACTGCTTTAGCCAAACCTTTGGTCACTCGTGCCAATGCCAAAATTTCGGTTTCATTGTTTCCAACAGTGCAAATCTTAGGCTGTGGACAATGTGAAACATGTATTGTCCACCTTCACTGTCTTTCCCACATCCGTGGGTGTTGTGAAGCCCCAAAGAGGCTTAACACCTGGACTGTTACTGCCCAGAGTGAAGCACTCGGGTGGATCAGTGATGGTTTGGGCTGCAATCTCATGGCATTCCCTACTGTGCTTGATCAGCGCATCACTGCCAAGGACTACCGAACCGTTTTACTGGACCATGTGCACTTAATGGTTCAGACATTGTACCCTGAAGGATTATCAGTATGATAATGCAGCAAGACTTGTGACAGAATGGTTTGATGAACATGAAAGTGAAGTTGAACATCTCCCTTGGCCTGCACAGTCACCAGATCTGAATATTATTGAGCCAGTTTGGAGTGTTTTGGAGGATCGAGTCAGGAAACGTTTTCCTCCTATGGCATCACATAGTGACCTGGCCACTGTTAAGAGGAATGGCTCAAAACCCCTCTCTGGTGAAGGACTTCTATCTGTGATATCTTGTTTTGGCAAAAAGAGACCCTACACCATACTATTAACTGATTGTGGTCTAAGTCTTTCAGTTTCATTGTCCAACCCCTGTAATTCTACACTTATTGGTATAGAAATCTTTATCATCTATTTATATAACGATAACGTTGATAGAAATCCCTCAACATGGCTGTTTTCTATTCTCAGATCCAGTGAAATTTCTTGGGGCTCCTGGAAGAAGTGACCTTGAATCTCTTCCACCGTTCTCATCCTCTCTGTGTGCATATAGTGACTCGGAAAGCATATCATCCACGAAATAAAGAGGTGCGCCCTCCAAACCATTTTGGACACACGAACCGACCCGCCAAAACTGACACAGCAGATTTTGTCCGTGATCACTCCAGACCGCAATTACCAGCACAAATGTGAAGAACTCTTTCTCAAGTCGTTTTGTATTTTTCTGCTTCCCAACAACGATGGATCATAGGAACAGACACATTCTGACCACAACTGACATTTTTCCACTGCAGAGAGTTTTGATCGAAAGACGAGATGAACGTCAATTTAATCATGGATTTGTGCCTAATTGTTACGTTTTATATAAGACGCAAACTGCTTACTCGTGTGGAACAAAAGTTTGGGAGTTGCTTGTATATGAGCAAGTTTTGTTTTTGTTTTTTTAAATGTGGTTTGTCATTCCCTACTGAAAGGTACAGTCTTACATGCATTATGTAACCAAACCCTATGAGAAGTGGGGCGAACCTGTGGTGCTTTTGAGGACGGCATTTCCCAGCGGGCCTCTGCTCTGTGGGCCAGGGCTCTTCCGGAAAGGGAGAAAAAGCACATGGGCATTCGCAGCTCTCCAGACTGCTTCATCTCTTTGGAAATATCACGCATCATCAGCTCTCACGATGCTATTGACAAGTTAAGCCAATCGGAAGAAACTGCATCATAAAGGAACATGAGCTTTTGTTACAATGACAAAACAATGCTTGGATTCCGTTGCATTTCCAAGCACAAAATTGCCAAGTCGACCTTTCACTTCTTTCCTTTCATAAGTCTTTATTTTTCCACCAGGATACGTTCAATCATCACTCGCTCGCATCGACTCATTGTTGCCAAAAGTCTGAAAGTGTACACATGTCCACCTCATGCATATGTAATGGATGTTATTTCGATTTGAGAAAAAAAAATGTAAGAATATATATAAATATATATATTTTTGTTAGTCGATACATTGTAGATTTCTAAATAACAAAAACATATTAGTTTGAAGTGTAGAGTCTATAGGGCAAGTGAACGCTCTCATGCGGCATATAATTAAAAAAAAACCCTGCGTATATTTTCAGAAACGTATGGTTTGGGCGAGGCGACCCACACTTAATTTTATCCCAGATGCCCCCCAATAGCTCTATGCTCATGATAAAGTGATTTGATAATGACGATTGAAGGCGCGTCAAGGTTTTAACCTTGTGATGGTTTCCTGATTTCAGGGAACTGTACGTCACTAGAAGTGTTCTTAGGCAATGGTGTAGTGCGTAAGCAACATTCGCCATCATTTCAGTCTCGCCAATGCACATAATGCAACCTGTTTGAATGTAATATTCAAATGTACACAATCTCACGTCTCCATCAGACTGGCTTACTGTGAGTTTAGTTGATCATATTGTCATTTCAAGGTGTACATCTCAACCCGATTTTTGTCATGTGCGTGAGATGATGTTCCCTGATGGTTTGAATCATGTATGTAGGAAAAAAAATGGTGTTATAACCTGTGTAATTGTCAAAATGTCCACAATGGATATGATTTCTGAGTAATAACATTTCACCGTAAGGGGGATACTGAAGTTAGGTTGTCCTAAAGTATAATGGAAACATAATATTAATTCTTGATAAAGATAAAAAGTTGTTGAACATTTATATATCGTGGCCTTCTTATTCTCAAGACTGTCATTTTTGAGAGTGATGCCTTGTCAGTGCCTAAACTTACTTTCATTGTAAACTTGACCATTTGTTTTATTTCATAATGCAAAAATGGCTCATCCATCTTTTTGGATTTGTTTTGTTTCTTTCTGGAAGCATCTGTGTTGTAGTATTTAATCTGCAATTTAGAAACATTGTAGTCTTTCATCCTCATTATTATGCTGTGTGTGTGTGTGTACCTTTTTGGCAATTTTAAGATTCTCGTTCCTGTCATCTTTGGCTCAACTAGGTTGGATTTGTTTTTTTGCTTTCGAGACGCTAGTGATCTGTGAAGCACACCATAAAATTGAAGGATCTTCGTCGATTCATTAGATGGGGGCCGGAAAACACTAGACTGTTATTCTCAAGTAATTCTTGTTTTATCCAGCTGATACCATCTCAAATGCATGTTCATTTTGAAAGTATCTATAAAATATGAGTGCTGGACTTGTTTTTGCCCCCTGCTTAATGTTTTAGATGCTGGAGGATTGTTGTCATGTCATCATGGATTTTCCTGTCTGGAATTACTTTCATTTTTCATATCCCTGAAGCATCTTGAATGTCCAATTGAGTGAACATTTTGAATGAATGGACGAGCGCCGAAGTAAGATTGCTGCCATGCTTTCCATCAGAATTAAGATGTGTGTGAATTTTACAGAACCTGGTGTCTTGCAGTTGCAGTAGGGACATGAACAATACTGCTGTTGTCTTCAGAGTGCCTCCGGTTTTTGTCTTTATTATTTTTTGTCTTTGTTTTTATAAATATATATATAAAGTAGGTATTGAGAACTGTCCTGTATATAACAGTAATGTAGCAATAAATGTGCCATTTTTAATAACAGAATTATACAGTTTTTTTTTCAATGTCTTGCTTTGGATCTTGTATACCTTCAAATGAGTTAAATAAAAGAAAACATTGTAATAAAAGTCTTACCATTGCGTGTCTTTTGCGAGAAATGCTTGGAGTAAAGAGATGGTTCTGCCCATTCACACCAAGAACGATAGCTATAACGGAAACCCCAACCGCATCCACACCAACGGACGATATTCTGTTTTGCGCGCGCTGAAGATTTAATTCCTCGCGCTCTTTAAAGTCAGGTGGATTCTGATTGGCTGTCAATGTTTGTGGCGTTATCACTGTAGCCTTTTACTAGAATTAGAACGTTTATGATAACATTTATAAACGGATTATTTAAACGTAATCGGTATTGTCCTTGGTGTGAAAAAGTCCTTTAAAATAGTTAAAGCAGACAGTTTGATGTTTATCAGCTACGGCCTCAAACTAATATCTTTTTTTTTTTTTTTTTTTTTATGTCACTACCTCACAAACTGCTTTTTTCTTCCAGAATATTTCTGACACAAGTTTTTAAAATGTGACTTGTAAACTTTGTTTATGTGGACTGGTAGAGTATATGGAAGCTAGTTTTAGCCACAGAATAAAAAAATAAAATAAAAATTGGACTTGTAATTGCGACATTACATTTCAAAATGGGATTTATAAAGTCAGAATTGCGACATATAAAGTCGCAATTGTGTTATAAAGAAGAAAAAGTATTTTTTCCCCCTCATAATTGGACTTCATAACTCGAAATTGCGAGTTTATATCTCAATTCTGAAGAAAAAAAGTCAGAATTATTGAGATATAAACTCGCAATTGCGAGGTAAAAAAAAAAAATCTTTTAAAATGTTGTATTGGTGGAAACAAGCTTCCATAAAAGTGTGTACATGCTTGTGAATCTGTAAAATTATGGAAGCTTGTTTCCTCCACAAAAAAAGGTAATTGCGACTTTTTATCTCACGGTAATATCTCGCAAATCTGACTTTATATCTCACAATTGTGAGGGGGAAAAAAGTCACAATTATCTTTTAAATGGTTTTAATCTGTGGCAGGAAACAAGCTTCCATAGTCAGTCCTCAGTTTTTTTTAGTTTTTTTACTTGTGATTAGATGTGCCTTATTGGTGCATTATTCAAGTCAATTAATTGGGCATCAGCAGTATTTTCTGTCCTTTTCATTACAAAGCATTATTTTGAAACCTACACTCCATAGCTGTTTTATGCAAATGAGCAGTGTGCTCAGTTCCAGAAATTTCTATCAGGCTGATAACGGGCAGCCCGGGGTCCTGAAACAGCCATTTCAACTTGTTTACTTTCTGAACAGAGGAGATCAGCAAGAAGATGCAAAAGATAATAAAGCTGATCGGACCTAAATATGTCTCAATTGCCAGAACGTGGTAAGTTTATCCTTGATTTAACGAACAGTCAGAACGGTATGTTAAGTCGAACAGCTCCTCTGCTACTTAGCATGTGTATCCACTGTTATAATTCTGGAATAGCATATATGTAAATATTTGTTTAAATACTTTGGGTTCTTTACTTGCAATCCAGGGTTTCCACGTTGGTCAGATGGGGTGCAGTTGGTGGAGTGGCTGTTGTCTATTTCACAGACTGGCGGCTGATTCTGGATTATGTTCCCTACATAAGAGGCAAATTCAAGGAGGATGATGATGACTAGTTTTCCAACTCCGTATCATGCATCTGTAGAAAACGGTTGCAGTGTATTCTTACCGGGAACAGCTTAATTTTAGCCAATGTACACGCCAGTAGGCGGCGCTGGTGATTCGATGTACAACCAGAAAGACTGAAGAAGATTGTCACTTTAAATTTTCATTTTTATATACTTATATGTTTGAATGTTTTACTGTGCTGAGTGTGCTCTAATGGGTTAAATGTTTTGTTGATGTGTTAATCAGACTGCAAACAACTAGCATGTCTTGCTAATTATACTATAGTATAGTTGCTTTCTGTCTGTTTCATGGCTTGGCACATCACAAGTTTGAGTTTGCACATACAAATGTTTATTTTCATAAATTTGTGAATAAATTATTTCTCTATGCATGTCATAACATTTATTTTGACTAGTACCCAGATCTCTAAGATGTCTGCAAAAAAAGTGTTTCACCTGGGAAACCAATATACAAGTGTCTCTTTTAGTAAATGACGACAATTTTTTTCATCCATTTATTTCTAAAAGCGTAGGAACTTGATACATTTTGTCACTGATATAACCATGTCCTCCGGTGTGACCATATCCTGATTTTAAATCGGGCAATTCCACTTACAAGTTTAATTAGTTTGAGGACCCCATTCAAGGTCATGTTACTGAAGCCCATGACATGTGCAGTGCACATGGTAAGTTTTTGTGTCAGAATTGGTCAAATATTTTACTTTTTTAGAACCAGTATAAAAGTGTAACATTTTGTTGTCCTTTGGTGCGACACCCCTATAGTCACCATAGGACACATTTCAGTAATTTTTTTCAAAAAACTGAACGCATTGACAAAGTTAGTGACCCCTTATAGACTTCACACTACACATGTATTTTTTTTCTTCAAAAGTGGTGTTTTACCAAAATAAAAAGAGCATTTTTTACCAACAATATTTGTAAACTACCCAAAAGCATACATCAAAAAGACATTTCCATGATGATATTTGTACTATCTTGTTATGCCATGGAATAAAAATAAAAGGTAATTAAGACATTTTGTCTGAAAAATGTGACTTTTTGTCCCGCAATTCTGAAGGGAAAAAAAGTCAGAATTGTGGTATAAACTCACAGTACTTTTTCTGCCAATTGCAAATGTTCACACTTTCTATCTAGCAAGTCCAAAGGCAGATAGTGAAGTATTTTTTACTCTGCTTAAGTACATTTTTCAAGTGTCTGTACTACACAACACTCCAAAGCATAATATTGTACTTTTTCTGCACTACGTTTCATATTGAATATTATTTAATACTTAATTACATTAAAAATGTAGTACTTTTTTACTTTTACTCAAAAAAAAAGTAATTCAAAGTTTTACTTGAGTACAAGTAAGAAAGTACTACATTTTTAATGTAAATAAGTATTAAAGGTAAAAAATATATATATAATAATAGTAATAAAAAAAACACCTTTATGAAATGTAGTGCAGTAAAAAGTATGACGTTTTGGAATGTAGTGAAGTAAAAGTTGTCCAAAGAAAAACACTCTACTCAAGTACATTTTTCAAGTATATGTACTTTATCAAAAACATGTTGTCTAGATTCCACGTTGATGAAAACCCCCTAGAAGACTTTGGAGGAGGCATTTTCTTTCTTACCCATACAAAATGTTACCATGGCAACCATAGTTTCCGCCAAAATGCCCCTTAAGACTTCTCCCGAAATCCTCAAAAGAAAAGCCCTGCAGCACAATCCCATAGGATTTTCGTGATCATTTTTTTGTAAGGGATTTCCTATAGAACTTTCAAAATCCTACAGGACCCGCGCAGTAAACCTGTACAACCTGGAATTTAAATAGTAGGGAATGATACTGCAAATAAATATACGAATATGAAATATTACATGGTTTGAAGAACATCCAGGTTTTTTATATATGTTTTACAGTATAGCCCATAGGCTAAATTGTACTGCGGTGATATTTTTGTACTCGACAAACAAAGCTCGTTCACAGCCTAACAATGCAAAGTGAAATGACCTGTATGGAACGAGTATACACATTTTATCAAACACAACAAATAGCAACTTGAAAACAAAACAGTGCTTTGTATTGTCGTCATGTGGTTTATGGTTAGCTACCCGACTACCGCAGGGCTTTGTCTCGTTAAGTCAACCCTAATCGGGCATAATGTCTTTCATTTGTCTCATTGAAGGGGGAGGGGAGTGAAAGTATAGAGGAAGAGAGGGGGATTTAACATTCACAAAAAGGCGACACCAACAGAGAATGCGCGATGGAGAAAAATGAGTAAGTATAGCCGATTTAATGTCGCAAACGTATTAAATCGCGACCCGCATATCTGCATTAATCGTCACGCTGTTTTACGAGCAAAACAATCGCTTTTGTTCATTTGAATAGATCAGTCTCCGTTTTGCCGGGGCTAACGTTACTAGTTTGCGCAGTGCTTTCAAACGGCGACGATCTCAAAGAAAGAAAACGCGAATAGCGATTAAACTAATTAATGTAATAGTTCAACAAAGCGATGTGTGCACAGATAAAATGAAGTATCGTTTTAAGATGGAAATGGCTGCAGGTCTTGCTAATAAACTGTTTATTAACGTGTATTTAACGGACCAGGTGCAGCATCTTCGTCCCGCGATTGTCATTTTAGCGAACGGTGTTCGTAATGCACGTTTTTAACCAAAAAATAGTATTTCATTCAGACACTTGATTAGAAATGTGTGCCAAAATGTCTCCGGTTTACTGGCAATGCATTGTTTACATTCACAATTGATCGACTTTACGCAGAATTCTCATGTATGAAACTGTGGCAATAAGAGATGCCTGAATTGCAGCATTGTCTACAACGAAAATACGCATAAGTTACATATATTATTCCGTGAGTGCGACTACAGGTTATATGTCAACTGTATGATGCATACTAACTCCATAAGTATATAACCTAATTTCCAAGCGGAGGAATCTTTCATTGAGCAGAAGATTCCCAAGTGATGAGGCTACGATACGGCGCAACGTTTTGCTAAGTGACAAAGCAACATTATTGAATGTAGACACTGTATTACTGTTGATTTATCTTTTGTAGTTGTCTTTTGTTAAAAAAAGTAAGATAATCAGCATGTCAGGGGAAGCAGACTCTGGGGACATCAGGGAGAGTAAAAAGTGGGAGTGCTCGGATTGAGGAGGGAAAGCCATGTGTGTTATGGTACAGAGTACAGAGGGGGGATTGTCATGTAAAAGTAGGCCCAGCTGTGGAGAGGATTTTGTGTGCTTTATTTCAGGAGGGGGTGGGGGTGCATGTCAATTGACCATGTGAATCGCATTCAAATTGAATCCCCCCCAATGATTCAGTTAGCCCCTGTTCACAACTACAAAAAGTTATATTAGACTAGAGTGCATTAAATATGTGTAGCCCCTCTCAATCCACTACTCAAGGAAAGTTGCGACAGTTGAGTGCATTAAGTGTCCATAATTCCACACTTATTTTTTATTTTTTATTAAGTGCATTTAAAGTGCACACTGTAATTTTCAGTGTGTAAACGCACTAGTTATACTACAAAACAGCATAGAAATATCCCAGACAGCATCAAAGTGTTGACCCAGATCTGACACGTGTGGATTCCACTTGTACCAGATGTGGGCCGGATCTGGGCAGACGCTATGTTGCTGTCTTGGATGCTTGATTTTCTTTGAAACAAGCTAAAGAAACGACTCGCCATTTGAGTCAGACATCCTATTATCACTAGTGTTGGCATGTCAGATTCATTTGAACAAAGTTGTTTCACTGACATTTGAAAGAAGTTTCAATGATTCATCAATTCATTTGTGACCTTGGAGCACAAAACCAGGAATAACTTGGGTCATATGAACGATGAATAAATAAGCCTTCCATTGATGTATGGTTTGTTAGGATAGGACAATATTTGGCTGAGATATAGATTTGAAAATCTGGAATCTGAGGGTGCAAAAAATCGAAATATTGGTGATTTAAAGGCGATTATATAATCGCCTTTAAAGTTGGCCAAATGAAGTCCTTAGCAAGGCATATTACTATTAATAGTATTTTTTGATATATTTACTTAAGGAAATTTACTAAATATCTTCATGGAACATGATCTTTATTTAATATCCTAATAGTTTTTGGCATAAAAGAAAAATGTATCATTTTGACCCATACAATGTATTGTTGGCTATTGCCACAAATATACCCACGGTCCACTGTCACATTTGAGAAATTGGTTGCACTTTATTTTACAGTATGTGTAGTGTACTTAGCTAAGAAAGGACTGGGTAATATAAGGTAACTACATGGGTTAAGGTTAGGTTTAGGGGTTGGTTCAATGTTAGTACCTAGTTATTACCCAGTTATTGTAATAATTATAATAAGTACATAGTAAGTACATGGGGAACAGGACTGTAAAATAGAGTCCCAGAAAGCAACATAGTGTCGGCCCAGATCCGGGCCACATCTGTTTTACCTGTTTGCTTGTGTTCCAGTTTGATGCTGTCACTCTAAATGACACTTTATTTTATTTTATTTTTTGGTCAAATGAATTAACTGGATTGAAGAAATGTGTGTTGCATTGTTTATGATTCACCCACCTAACAAAGTTGTTTCAGGCAGAACCATTCAGAAGAACCACTTAAAAGAGTGATTTCTATTCCGTTGGTTTTAACTCTGAAATTGAACAAATTGTGTTTCATCAACGATTTGTCCAAGGATTCCTAATCAACGACATGTCACAAATAGACATGACTGTTCTTTTTTTAGCAGAGGTGAGGAAGAGGAGGAAGAACAGAGGCGAGAGAGGGGGGAGGCAGGTCGTTTGTATAGTTTGTGGTACTGTATTATTTAATACTATGTTGTTACATGTTTGCACGACAAGCTTGAAGAGCCATCGACTAAACCCCAAAAAAATTTGTCCAGACTTGTGCATGAACTTGAAACAAGCACGAAATCTTCATGGTATCATCATACAGAATATTCAGTGAACTCATTTTTGCATCACACCTGTGTCAACTAACTTCTACTACAGTATCTTGATTTAAAGGGCCGTGCAAGGGTTTGTTTCAGATGCAGAAGTGCAACTGTTCAAGTGAAGAATGTGAAATGCACACTGTGATCTTCTAGACAAACAGTATTACTATTGTCTCAAACTATGCGAAACAAATGTAAACATTTGGCAGAGTAGATTGACAAGAACAGCTTACAGAGCTTAAAAGGAAGTCATTTAACGCAAGTGTTGGAACACTCTAGACACAGTACAGATTGTATTCACACTTCATTTATAAGAAAGTTAATTGAGTTTAAATGTGCTATAGAGCTTAGTCAGGGCGGCACCATATTAAACTGCAAACTGCTCTTTGAGCAAATATACATCTTTAAGTAGATTAAATATTATTTTACTGTATTGTATATTTTAAGTTAGACTTTAATTATTTTTGGGTATTAATCAAGGGTATTTGCATTAGTATCAGTTCATATGTGTTTTAAGCATTAAAATCACATTTTGAATGTGATTTTAATTGCCATCATGACAGTCAATGTTAAGAAACAGAACAAGTTCTTCACAATATATTCATGATCTAATAACATTGTCATTTTGTCATCACAGGCTTGGGATATTTCAACATTTGTTCCAAGTTCGGCATTGCATGTCATTGTTTGCGTATACTGTGTGTTAATATCCGTTTGCAACTACCGCCACCATAACTCATTCTCTTTCCAAATTTGCATCTATACGGGTTTATCAAATCTCTGAGATGTGTCCTATTTTGCTCCCCAGCCCCACTGGGAAGAAGTTCCGGAGCAAGCCTCAATTGGCTCGTTACCTTGGCAACTCCATGGATCTCAGCTCCTTTGATTTCCGCACAGGCAAGATGCTCATGAGCAAACTGAACAAGAACAGACAGAGACCCCGATATGACAACAATAGCCAGACTAAGGTGAGAGGACTTGCATCAACTGGGGGCTCAAAAAATGGTCATTTCTTTTCATATTCACAAATTCATTATTCTAGATAAATATCTGCAGAGTGATATGGGCTGAGAAATTATCACTGCATGGCTGGTGACCCTTTAAAACCAATTAAGCCATTTCAAACCAGTTTTAGTGGTCAAGCTTGTCTACCTGCAACAATAACCAGAAACAGATCAGCGATTCCCAATGTTATCAAGAATGTTCTGTCTTTGATAGGGCAAACCCGACCTGAATACATCCCTCCCAGTACGGCAGACGGCCTCCATCTTCAAACAACCCGTCACAAAAGTTACCAACCACCCCAGCAATAAGGTTAAGACAGACCCACAGAAGGCCATTGACCAGCCCAGACAGGTAATACTAATCTTTACACAACACCGTTTTCAATTAAATTTCAATTACTTCAATTTCAATTACTGAACACTTTTGAAAACACTCAATTCAAAGTCTACGTTTCTGGAAAACGATACTGTTATCGTCTACGTGTAAACTACAAAAACGCAAATTTGTGAAAACAGTGACGTCATGCAGATGTGTATTGTCTCCAATCTATATACAGGTAGTCTTTCTTTACAAAGTGACATCGCCAACTACTGGCCTGGCATGAATAATACAGCATTTTAGTCGTTTTCGCGGATCCGAGTGAATGAGATCATTTTGTTAACGTTGTAGTCTGTACTTGAAAAATGCAAAAGTTTTCATTTTTAGCTCGTACATGTAAACGTACCCCATACTCTCAGGATTTATTCACCGCTATTAGAAGTTTGTTATAGTGGCATGATGCTAATATCATTTTCATTGACAGCTTTTTTGGGAGAAGAAATTGAGTGGCCTCAATGCCTTTGACATCGCAGAGGAGCTGGTGAAAACAATGGAGCTCCCCAAAGGCTTACAAGGTACGTCTGGGCAAGATGAAGAACTAAATCCAAGTTTGTTTATTTTAAGCAAGAATAAATAAGTCAGTATTCCATTAGAAAACAAGATGAACAGACAAAAACTAATCTAAAGCAAGACAGAGGACACAAACAAGAACAGATAAAAGACCAGGCGCGACCACAGAGACTGCACAAGAAATCATACACTCTCTTGAGCAGTTACTCATTTTGAATAAGTAATTACTTCACGTATAAATGTGTGAAGTATGAATGTAATCTGGACTTACTATCTTTGCCATGTTGTCACTGTCATGTGACCTACCAGTCAGTTCACCCTTCACTGCCATTCACAAATCCTCTCCCGTGGCCTCAAGGGATAGTAAAGTGTCCATCGTATGAGTACTGTGAATTCGGACATACTTCTTTTGTCACATGCTGTTTTCGTCTACTATATAGTTGGAGAGTATGCGATTTCGGATGTAGCCAGAATATTTATACTCGAGAATTAGTGCTCTAACATAAAACAGAGTAAACACAATCAAGGCCAGAGTAAAAAACAACTAGAGACAATTAACCTTCAAAATAAAAGCAGGCATTAAAAACAAACAAATTCCGAAAACTTTACAGGTACAGTGGGCTTTACAACTTAAATAGATATATTTAAAAGAATGTTTATGTTAATTTTAATATACAATTGCATGTCATTAAGAATTAAGGACCTTAAATAGATTTTTATTTAGTAAATACAAAAATGATTTTTGGAAGATTTTCCAAAAGTTTTTGAAATAAGCTTTTACGCTCTTCAATAGTACAATCATTTGATAAAAAAAATACAGTAATACTGTGAAATATAATTACAATTTAAAATAACAATGTAATTTATTCCTGTGATGCAAAACAATTTTTTAGCATCATCACTCCAGTCTTCAGTGTCACATTCTTCAGAAACCATTCTAAGATCATTTTGAATATTATCAGTGTTGACACGGTGTTGAATATTATCATTTTCACACTGCCTAATATTTGTGTGGAAAAAGTAATACTTTTTTTAGGATTTATTTGAAATCTTTTGTAACATTATAAATGTCTTTACTGTCACTTTTGATCAATTTAATGCATCCTTACTAAATATAAGTATTCATTTCTTTCATTAATTTCTTGTAGCATCATAATACTAGTCAAGTCAAGTCACCTTTATTTATATAGCGCATTATACAATACAGTGATAACAGGAAAATGATACAATGATGCAAACAGTGTTCATTTCAGCTGTACAGCAGCTCTAAAATATAATAGTGTCATTGTTCAGCTGAAGTCAGTTCAGCGTTGGTTCAGTTCCGTTGTAAAGCTCATCAATTATTAAATGAGTTAATTTCATCTATAAAGCAGTTCTGCAGAAAACAGTGATGTCATCATCTAGCTCAGTTCTCATCTAATACTGTCAATGCAGTCAAATCAATAATATTGTTGAGTAGTTAGTGTCCCCAGCTAAGCAAGCCAGGAGAGAAAGTGGCAAGGTACCCAAACTCCATCAGGTGACAGAATGGAGGAAAAAAAACCTTGTTAGAAACCAGGCTCTGCCAGGGGAACAGTTCCCCTCGGGCCAATGAACAACTATGGTGTCAGAATCAGATTGTGGATCGGTAGCATTAAAATATTTCATCCAATTCCTTTTGCTTGAAGATTGGATTCATCACACCAATATGGAGATGAAACTCATAGATCTGTGCAGAGGACTTGTCTGGTTCTTGTGGTCTTCTCTGAGGAACTGTGCCGATGGCTGTCATGTCGACAAGGCCTTGTCTAGTTGACAGGATCTCTGCTGGCATTCAGGGCTGCGTTGAAGTCGTGTCTAGGTGCAGGTCCACCATCTGATCTGGATACGGTCCGGATCCGGCTGACTACGGTAACCTCGGGATAAACAGAGAGACTAATATTAGCGTAGATACCATTCTTCTTACGATGTAACAAGTACATCGGGTGTTATAGGAAGTGTTCCCAGTTCCGGTTGCCTAATTTATGCTGCCTAACAATCCGTTAACTGATGTGAGTTATAGAAATGTGATAGTGTTATGTGTATACCAGGTTAAAGAGATGTGTTTTTAGTCTAGATTTAAACTGACAGAGTGTGTCTGCTTCCCGAACAAGACTAGGAAGTGTATTCCAGAGTTTGGGTGCTAAATAGGAAAAGGATCGACCGCCTGCAATTGATTTTAATATTCTAGGTATTATTAACTGGCCAGAATTTTGAGATTGCAATAGACGTGAAGGACGTTTAGAGCTCGCTCAAGTATTGGGGAGCGATCATTTAGTGCTTTGTAAATAATAAGCAAGATGTATGCAATGTATATTAGGGAGCTAAAACAGTGTTGACAGAACTGTGCTAATGTGTTCATACTTCCTGGTTGTAGTAAGAACTCTAGCTGCTGCATTTTGGACCAGTGAGTCTGTTTATTAAGCATGTAGGGCAACCACCCAGTAGAGCATTACAATAACCTAGGCTTGAGGTCATGAACGGATGAAATAACTTTTCTGCATTTGTGATTGAGAGTGTATGTGGTAATTTAGATATATTTTTAAGATGGAAGAATGTGGTTTTACAGATGCTAGAGATGTGGCTAACTGAAGACGAAGACTTGACAAAGCAGCCGTCAAGTGATAGACAGTGCTCTAGGTTATTATGTGTGTTTAGAATTAAGTAGTATTAATACTAATACTGATATGTGAAATGTTAAAAAGAGCTCAAATTAAATGAATTAATTCTATAATATTTTATGCGTCACTGAAGGAGTAGGCCCTGGGTGCACAGATAAGACCCTGTTGTCAGCGATTGCCAGTGCCCTTCACACCAGTGCGGCTCCCATCACGGGCCAGCTGTCCGCCGCTGTGGAGAAGAACCCGGGAGTCTGGCTCAACACGGCTCAGCCTCTCTGTAAGGCCTTCATCGTCACAGACGAGGATATCAGGTATTTCAGCCCTTTGAATGATGCACAGTATTATATTTTTATAAATGTATGAGTGGGATATTTATGTAAGTACTGTTTTGTTCACAGAAAGCAAGAGGAGCTGGTGTACAGCGTTCGGAAGCGACTGGAAGAGGCTTTGATGGCCGACATGTTAGCTCACGTGGAGGAAACATCTAGTGAGGGAGACGCACTCAAACAGGAGGGAAATTGTAATGATGACAAACAGGAAGTATAGCAAAGGTAGTTGAGGGAAGAACGACAGTTGCGTATTTCCACTCGTTTCCTAAAGGAAATAGTCACATAAACTGAAACTATTGTTTTTTTCACAGGGTATTCAAATGTGTCTGAATTACCTGCACATGTGTTACCCAACACAAGCTGATCAACACACCATGTTACCATCTCCCAGCTTCGCTGAATATCCATGTACGCCCACCAGTTGGGATCTCACAGAGACTGTTGGCTCGATTTTCAGACGTTTTATTATTATTGTTTTGTATTATTTTGAACATTTTCTGAAAGAACAAAATGTTGGAAAAGTTTAACAGTTGAACTGCTTTCTGCATTAAATGTTTTGAGGTGTTTTTTTTTTTTTGTGAGGGTATTTGGATTTGATTTGGAGATAAGACAATCAAGTCAAAAATACAATCCTCCAGTTCTAGTAGGTGCTAAACTTTATCACAGCTGATCTGACGATTATTCTCTGTGACTAAATCTAAAACTAAAATGTTTAAATCTCTGTCAAATAGAGAAAGGAACATGTTTGTGAAAAAAATTGACTTTGTTCCCTGTTAGTATTGTTTTAAGATTAAGTTGAAAATCAGTATTATGCCATTCAAAATCAGTTTTTATGTGTTTTTCTCAATACCAAATGTTTTATCGGAGGCAAGGCGTTAATTAACATTAATAGTTACAAAGGTATGGTTTGGTTTTCTTTCAGATTTTATGTTTTCGACTCATCTGGTGCTTGTTACTGCCTGATTTATTTTCTTTATAAGCTGTTCATACTTGACACTGAATAACATTTCCACAGTCTAAACCTGGAATTGAAATGTGAAAGGTGATTCATAAAATGTGATGTGTGATTTATACAAAGTGATGTGTAAACATCCTGTGATAAGCGACTTAGCTAAACATTTTGCTGAGTGAAAAGTATGTTTTTATAAAAAAAAATTGTTTGTTCATTGCCCATATCATCACAACGACATCCATGTTCTTTTCCGCATTTCTTAAAATAAAATGTTCCTGTGTTGAATATCTTTGTTGCTTCTTTCTGCAATGATGTGACAGGTGTTGTTACCGCTATTTCTTTGCACTATATGCTGCTTTGAAGCTGTTCAGATGCAGAGCCGTTTTAAATGTCCCTCTCTTACATCAAGGATTAACTGTTAACTTACTATAACGGATATGATGGCTGAATCTCTAACAGACCAAAGGGCACCGGGCCAGTCACTCGCTCTGAGACACAAATTAAGAGAACAGCTGAAGTTGTAGTTTGGTTTCCTTTGAGCTGTCAAAGCAGAAACTCTGGCAAGATGGCAACCACAGAGCTTTACACAAAGGTAAGTGTGTTTAATAATTTTAATACATATTTTTTGCAGTTTCATTGGATGTCATTATGATAGATAGATAGGTAAGTAAGTAGGTAGATATAGATAGATAGATAGATAGATAGATAGATAGATAGATAGATAGTTAGTAGGTAGATATAGATAGATAGATAGTTAGGTAAGTAAGTAGGTAGATATAGATAGATAGGTAAGTAAGTAGGTAGATATAGAAGATAGATAGGTAAGTAAGTAGGTAGATATAGATAGATAGGTAAGTTAGTAGGTAGATATAGAAGATAGATAGGTAAGTAAGTAGGTAGATATAGATAGATAGATAGTTAGGTAAGTAAGTAGGTAGATATAGATAGATAGGTAAGTAAGTAGGTAGATATAGAAGATAGATAGGTAAGTAAGTAGGTAGATATAGATAGATAGGTAAGTCAGTAGGTAGATATAGAAGATAGATAGGTAAGTAAGTAGGTAGATATAGATAGATAGGTAAGTTAGTAGGTAGATATAGATAGATAGATAGATAGATAGATAGATAGATAGATAGATAGATAGATAGATAGATAGATAGATAGATAGATAGATAGATAGATAGATAGATAGATAGATAGATAGATAGATAGATAGATAGATAGATAGATAGATAGATAGATAGATAGATAGATAGATAGGTAAGTAAGTAGGTAGATATAGATAGATAGATTTAGATGTTTAGTGTTGTATGACAGTTTCAGAGAAGACCGGCTGGTGTTAATGTTTAATGGTGCAGCGAGTGTTTTTATGCTGATTGAGGAGAAAGAGTGTCACTAGGGTGGGACAGATATTCACTCAGGCAAGTGAGCCAGTTGTATAACATTCAAAATATTGAAAACATTTCCTTGGCATCCATATCTTTAGACATGATCATGCTCAGATCTACAGACTGAAATATCCAATCTTGCTCCTAGAAGGCCACCTTCCTGCAAACTTAAGCTCTGACACACCTGGCTCAGAGTTTCTAGTAATCCTGAAGAAGCTTGATTAGCTGGTTCAGGTGTGCGTTTAGGGTCAGCACTAAACTGCCGTAAGCACATTGTACCGATTTGTGTTTGAAAAGCAGTGGAATGTCAACCAGTCTGCTTCAGTTTCATACATTTTTACATTTGAAATGTGAGAACTTAAAACCAGTGTTATGACCTGATTTTACTAACGGCTTAAATTAAGCCACAATTAGGCCTATTACAATTAAGGCATTTAAAGGGGGTTCACCTAAAATGAAAATTATCCCATATTTTCCCGGAGCCTTGTGGATTACTTTTATAATGGATGGATGGCTTCAAATGTTGGGCTGCCATTGTAATGTTTGGAAGAGCCAGTTAATTTTTTAATATCCAATTGTATTCGGGGAACTATCCCTTTAAGTAGCCTTTATATACGTGAAAAAAAGACTTGTGTGCATAGAAAGAAAAAAAAGACTTGTGTGCATCTTGAGACAATGGCACTGACATATTTTACAAAAATAAACAAAAACTTATTTTCATTTGAAATGTGTCGAAGTAAGGATTAGGTTAGAAGTCGTGTTCGAGTCCTGGCTTGGGGCCTTAATTTAACGATCCCCTTCCCTCTTTCTGTCAGTTTTCTATACTGTCTATCCTAGCTAAAAAAAGAAAAGAAAAAAAAGGCTAAAACACCAAAAAATAAACGTATGACATGTCCAAATCTGTCATACACTAATGTGTGCCTGCCATACTAAACTGCAATAACAGCACGTTGTTTTGCCTAAACGTTGCTAAATAATGTGCTTAAGAGAGTGTGCAGTAACTGAACATTTTTGGGTTTCAAATGACTGACAGTTTTTTTTCATGACATACACTGTTGATTATGCTTTGTATGAATATGTATTTATTATGTTTCTGTTGCCTCTCAGGGTGCATGTGTGTGGGTGCCAGACCCAGAAGCTGTGTGGGTGTCTGCACAGCTGCTTCAAGACTACCATCCTGGAGACCAACAGATCTTAATCCAACTCAGTGATGGCAGAGTAAGAAAAAAAACACACATATGATGCTGGAATGATAGCATGAGGCCTGCAGAATATGCATGTTCTGACCTTTGACAATGAAAATGTGTCCAAACACTTTCTAAACTAAATGTTTTCCCTAATTTTGAGCAGTACAACTATTAATTTGAAAACTAATTAACCAAGACAAACTGCCTTGTATTATTTATGTAGTTACAAACGGTAGTCTAGATGTCTCTGTGTGTGTGTTTATGTATATAGATATGCTTATTTAATTTTTTTTGGAGGAGGTGGAGTATCCAGTTTTGCCTCCGGCAGGTCTTCCCCCCTTAGGTAACCCTGATATTTTGGAGGGGGAGAATGACCTCACAGCTCTAACCTTCCTGCATGAGCCAGCGGTACTTCATAACTTGCGAGTGCGCTTTCTTGACTACAGTAGCATTTACACCTACTGCGGTGAGTTAAATTCAACAGAAAACAGTGGCAAGTTTTTACAGCCATCACCCATTAACCTCCATTTTACTGGGTGTAAAGTTCAAGGTACTGACATTCAAATAACATTACTCATTGTTATATTGGCTACTGTAAAGGACTTTTACCAAGCACTGTTGACGTGAATCATGCAAAGAAAATGATGGCTTTGCTTGTTTTTAAAGTACATTAATTACATTTATTTTGTAGATATGTTAATCTCATTTAGACAACGGTGTCATACTTTAATAGGGATTGTGTTGGTGGCGTTAAATCCATATGAACAGTTACCCATCTACGGAGAGGAGGTGATTGACGCTTACAGTGGCCAGGACATGGCTGATATGGAGCCACATATTTTTTCTGTGGCTGAAGAGGCGTACTGCACTATGACAAGGTCAAGGAAATAACAAGTATTCTTTAAATTTACTTTGAAGTACTATGCAAATTATGTAGATATCAAAGGTACCACGGTCCCAGACAGCGACATAGTGTCAGCCCAGATCCAAGTGTGGAATCCATGTGCACCAGATGTGGGCCGGATCTGGGCCGACACTATGTTGCTGTCTGGAGTATTACCCTCTGATACCATCATTTTACCATGGTACTACACAGTATACAGTAGGGAGTTTCATTCTTAATTTGTATCACAATACTCTAACCAAAACATATGGTTTTAATCATAATTATATGTACAGAGAGGAGAAAAACCAGTCCATCATAATCAGTGGAGAATCAGGCTCAGGTAAAACTGTATCTGCCAAGTACACCATGCGTTACTTTGCTGTCGTGGGTGGTGCGGCCCAGCAGACCAGTGTGGAGGAGAAAGTTTTGGCATCCAATCCCATCATGGAGGTAGTAAATCTTGATTTCTGGACTTTCTGGTAAAGTAGGAGGCTGTTTATTAATCATTTAATTCATTTAAATGATCATTTTAACCCTTATAGGCAATTGGTAATGCAAAAACAACCAGAAATGACAACAGCAGCCGTTTTGGAAAGTATATTGAAATAGGATTTGGACGTAAAGGGGATATAATTGGGGCAAACATGAGGACCTACTTGTTGGAGAAATCAAGAGTTGTTTTTCAGGTGACTGCTTGATTATATAGAGAATATCTCATGATTCAGCGATCAAGTTTGGTTATTGAGATGCATTCTGTTTTGTGATACATGAACAGGCAGCTCAAGAGAGGAACTACCACATCTTCTACCAGCTTTGTGCTTCCAGGGATTTGCCAGAGTTGAGGACACTCAAACTTGGTAAAGCCTAAATTGATGTCACTCAAGCATCCATGTGTGATTTTTGTGTTGTTTTTGTTCAATCACCATGCATTACTGCATCTCGCTAGATTCTGCGGAGAACTTCCATTACACCAAACAAGGACAAGATGTCCACATTTCAGGCACAGATGATGTTGTCGAGCTGGAGCGGACTAGAAATGCCTTTACTATACTTGGTAAGTTAAGATACATCTATATATTCCTTCAATGCAACTTGATGAACTTGAAACTTGTGGTTCACCCCTAACCCTGCAGGAGTGCAACCGGACCAGCAGATGGAGATATTTCGTATACTGGCAGCTATTCTTCATCTGGGGAATGTCAACATACAAGCCAGTGGTCGTGGTGGGGACCGCAGCTACATTAATGTACAAGCACCATTTCCAAATATTTTGCACATTTCTGAGTCAGAATCAAAAAAAATTAAGAACCATTTGATGTCTGTATAGATAAATGCTGTCCTTGCTAATTTTCTAACAAGTAGTGGGTGATAATATGGACATAATTTCTTTATTCACCACACTGGCAGGCCGATGACCGTTCCTTGGCTGTCTTTGCCAAGCTTTTGGGAGTGGAAGGTGCTCAGATGGCCCAATGGCTATGTCACAGGCGACTGGCGGTGGGTGGGGAGATGCTTGTGAAGCCCATTACGGGCCAGCAGGCTAATGAAGCACGGGATGCTCTGGCTAAGCATGTGTACGAGCAACTATTCACATGGACGGTGCATAGACTCAACTCATCCTTACGAGCACACCGGGAACAGCCCAAATCTTTCATAGGAGTTCTTGATATCTATGGGTGAGGTATTTTGTATGTAATAGTCAAAAAATATACATGTAGGATTGTTTTGTCAACCTTTTTCTTTTTAATCATTTATAGGTTTGAGACTTTTGACAGGAATAGCTTTGAGCAATTCTGTATTAACTACGCCAACGAGAAACTCCAACAGCAGTTTAACAGGGTAAGTTCATTAAGTTAAAGGTGATCTAAGTGATGTCATGCATTTTTTAGGCCAAAGCATTTTGTCACATACAGCAAACATCTCCTCACTATCCGCTAGCTGCCTATCCCCTGAACACACTGTAAAAAACACGGTCTCTGTAGTCCGCATAAGCTCCACAAACTGCAACCAAAACACACTGGTGCAGTCTGGACCACAAAGCATAACAAACAGTGCCCCAGCCAATAGCTGACAAGAATGATTTCCACCTCCAAATCATTCTTGTCGGCTATTGGTTGGAGCACTGTTTATGCTTCGTGGTCTAGGCTGCACCAGTGTGTTTTGGTGACATCGCTTAGAGCACTTAACCCTTTAACGTATACCTCGAGTCTTTAGTGACCTGGGATGTCATTCACTACCCTCCCCCTCATTCATTTTTTAAAGTTAGACATCAACCTTCTTAGTATTCCTCAATCAATTCATTATAAACAATATAACAAGAAGAAAAAATCCCATTCACTGGTTTTCCCATTCATTTTTTTGTAACAATTTTATAGGGTCGCTAACGACCCGAGGTGTGTAACAGTGTAAGTATATTTTTATTTAACAATAATTTAAACTTTCATGACTGAATAAGTGCAATTCACTTTTATTCCACAAGGGGGAAATGTCAATACAGAATGATGACTTGATGTTTCACTCATAGTTACCACAGGCAGAAAACAAAAGAATAGGAAGAATCATCATAACTTGAAATGTACTGAACACAATCAAATATTAGTGTCACTGTCACTTGATGGTGGATCTGTACCATCAAGTGATGCTGAATGTACTGGGATGTACTAATATCAGGAGAATTTCATATTATCGTGAAAGGTGGAGAACCATCCGTGTTAGATATAGATCCGGGTCGCTAAAGCCCAGAATATGTAATAATGATTGGCGAAACATTCATGCATTTAAGGGTTAAGTTTAAAGTATGCGGTACGTCCTTGTCAGCATGTGTTTCAGTTGGAGCAAGAGGAGTACCTACGAGAGGAACTTCCCTGGAACCGTATTGAGTTCAGCGATAACCAGCCATGCATTGCTCTCATCGAAGGCCAACTGGGTCTACTTGATCTTCTGGATGAGGAATGCAGAGTGAGGACATTGTAACACAAGTTGTCTAATTTGGTCCATGTGGATTCAACGCATACCAGATGTGTGCTGGATCTGGGCAGACACTATTTTGCCGTCTGGGTCTTATGTCACCAAAGTGTAAAACACATTCTTGCTCTGTTCTAGATGCCGAAAGGCTCGGATGAGAACTGGGCTCGGAAGGTTTACGACCAGCACCTGAACCACAGCCCTTACTTTCGTAAACCACGCATGTCCAACTCTGCCTTCATCATTGTGCATTTTGCTGATTTGGTCAGAAAACATCTACTGAGAATAATTTGGCAAATAGTGGCACTAAACCTTTCAATGTTTGTGATAATATTGCTGGGGTTTTTTTTGCATTAGGTTCAGTACGAGTGTGATGGCTTTTTAGACAAGAACCGAGACACTGTATTTGAGGAACCCATCAATATACTGAGAGCTAGCCAGGTATTGTGTGAATAGCTTAATTATTGGCTTTTGTACTTATTCTGCCTTCTCACAACTCTCAGTACTCTTCCCAGTCAGAACTAGTTGCAGAGTTGTTCCAGAAGGAGTCAGCAGGGGGATCCCTCCCCAACTCCTCTCTTGCAAACGGGAGCGTACGTTCAGGAAAGAGGGCTCACAGAGAGCACAAATTAACTGTGGGCTTTCAGGTGAGCTTCTCTTGTCTGAAGAAAACTCTTTTCAAATGTTAACCAGTCCTGCTCAAATCCATCTAAATCCCTTAAGGTGTTCTCTCCCAGACCGCAACATAGTGTCGGCCCACATCTGCTACGTTTGGATTCCACACGGGCCAACGCTATGTTGCTCTCTGGGGACTCTTTAGGTCTGAGATTTCAAACTTTTCTTGCATATTCTGTCTTTGTGTGTCTAGTTTCGTCAATCCCTGCACCTTTTGATGGACACCTTGAACAGCACCACCCCGCATTATGTTCGCTGCATAAAGTCCAATGACCTCAAACAGCCCTTTCTGTAAGAAAGTAGAAAGTAATATACATAATATTTATGTATATTAGGGTTTGAGTAACCTTTACTCATCTCTCCATATCAGATTTGATCCCAAGCGAGCAGTGCAGCAACTGCGAGCGTGTGGAGTCTTGGAGACCATCCGAATCAGTGCCGCAGGCTACCCCTCCAGGCAAGAACTCTTCTATAAGTCTGTCAAATAAGAAAAGCGTAAGTTCCCTCTTACATCCCTGACTCTTTCGTCCATACTCCAGGTGGACATACGAAGAGTTCTTCACCCGCTACCGGGTGTTGCTACGTGGTACTGTTTTTCAGGATGATGTACGGCGTTCCTGCCAGAGCGCCTTGCCCGACCTCATCCCTGATCCAGAGCAGTACTGCTTTGGCAAGACCAAGGTCTTCTTCCGGGCCGGACAAGTTGCAGTACTGGAGAAGCTGAGAGGAGATCGGCTATGTGCAGCAGGGGTTTTGATCCAAAGCTTGGTGAGAGGATGGCTGCAGCGTAGGCGTTACCAGCGGCTCCGGTGGGCCATCTTCATCCTGCAGCGCTACACCAGAGGAACCCTAGCCCGAAGGTGGGTTAGAGTGTTACTTGAAATATACACTATGTAGTCTGTTCCCATTCTAGTTTTACATTTTTTTAAAGTATATACTTCATTGTTACCTAACCATTAGGTTGGCTTGGACCATCCGTTACACAAGAGCTGCTTTAATCATCCAGAAAACGTACCGCATGCTGGCTGTGCGACAGCTTTATATGACCATCAGAGAGGCCACCATCAAAATCCAGGCCTTCATCAGAGGCACACAGGCTCGTCGCATTTACAGACAGGTAAAGTGCTTTCAAATGTGTGTGTTTGTGTGTCTGGGTATAGTTGAAAGTTACATCCTCATTTGACCCTACACGTGCAGATGCTAAATGCTGAAAAAATAGCCAAAGATTTACTAGATTATTGTAGTTGTTTGGTTCACTTTGCTATTCTGAAGTTCTAACGCAAGTAATGCAGAATCTCTATTATAATATACTCAAAAAGTGCATTAGTCCAACTGCTTTGCTTGAGTTCTATGCTGGAAAGAAATGATTCAGTTTGTTGTTCAGTTGCACTTTCTCTTGCATCATGAATAATAATTAGTATGGTTGCATTCATAGGTGCAGATTTATGTTTCTGCTAGTGGGTGCCCATTTACATTTAGTTAATTATTAAAGCTGTGTTATACAAATTTCTTCTCTCTTTAGGTGCTGACACAGCGGGCGGTGGTGTTTTTGCAGGCACAGGTGCGAGGCTGGCTGGCCCGGTGCAGTTTCAGACGCGTCAGAACCGCAGTGGTGCTCATGCAGTGTTGCGTGCGCAGGCGAGCGGCACGTAAAGAGCTGTTGCACCTGCGTGCTGAGGCTCGATCGGTTGAGAAATACAGAGAACTCAATAAAGGCATGGAAGTGAAACTCATGCAGCTGCAGCTCAGAGCCGACCAACAGGTGAGAGGGTGGAAGAAAGCCTTGATTTGACTTGATTTATTCCATGCTTTTAAATTTGACATTTTAATAAAAATTTTAAATCCACTTTTTGTCTTTAGTTACTACTTGTCATTATGGAAGTAACATTTAAATAGTTAAACAGTGTTCTATATGTTCACAAATTTGAAAAAATTAAATGGTACTTTAAATATGAAAGCCACTGTTTTCAACTGACTTGTTCAAAATGGCTGATTCATTCAGGAACAAAGAAAGTGACTCTATGAATGGGTCATTGAATCTCTCAAGTCATTCAAAAAGGCTTAATCATTCAGGAACAGAATCTGCTGAGATGAGAGGAAATAGTTCTGCTTTGACTCTGTTTGGAACTATTTTCATTGGCAAAATAGAGGTAGAACATCCAATCAGTGCATTCGGACGGAATGCAATGATTAGACAAACATTTTTTGGTCCTGACTGAGACTTCAACAGAAAAAGTGTAAAAAAAAAAATTACTTTTATTGATTACTATCAGGGTGTGAAGAGAGTTTCAACCAGAATAACATAGTGTTTATGTAAAACGAAAAATCTAGAGCAGGACTTTGCCCATGGGGAATTGATTGGATGGATGGATGGTTATGTTTTCCTATTGGTCGATTTCATGTGAGTGATTAGATTTCTTGCGCCACTAAACACGTCATCAGAGTAAAGAAGAGATGAGGTAGGGGAAGTTATTTATATGATAATGAGGGCACATGAATTAAATAATAATGATCCAGGTAAATTATTTATAATAAATACTGTAATAAGCCATAAAAAAAAGGTCTACTTTGATTTCACTGTGAGGAAATATGACCGTCCAGCTCAAGGCTGCATTGGTAGGCAAACACAGTATTTTAAAACCGGACAGATGGCCACCCAATGTGAATCGTATGTGCTTTTCTTTTCTCAGGCGAGAGAGAGCGCGTCTCTTAGGGAGACTCTTCAGGCCGAGCGAGAATCTCACAGCTCTGAGCTGGAACAGCTGCGGTCAAGCCTCCTCAAACTCCAGGTCCAACTGCAGGAGAATGCAAACACTGCTCCTTTACTCGCAGACAAACAGCAGGAGGACATGAGGATAGCCGAGGAGAAGGCCGCCCAAGAGATTCTCCAGCTTACACAGGTGAGCCATGTTTCACATACACAGTTAACATCAGCCACTCATTTTGTTTATCTTGCTATAGGCAGTTGGTTCTGTTGATATTCACTAGTTTTGTTTGTTTACTTCCTGTTTATTCTAGGAAATCCAAGCTCTCCGAATTGAGAGAGATTCTTTGGAAAAAGAGAAGGATGATTTGGCTATTCGTTTACAGGATCAGGAAAAGGCTCAGGAGGGTAAATGCATTTAAGAAATAAATAAAATGGCAGGCTAAGGCTCATTTGAATGTATTTAAATATACACAATAAATATAAACACGATATAACTCATATGTTTAAAAGTAAAATGTTGAATAAACTGCATGTTTCAGAGAGCCGCCAGCAGTCCATGGATCAGGCAGATGCATCAGTGCGAGCAGAGCTGGAAGAGGAGAGGAGGAGATACCAGAGTTTACTTAGAGAGTTCACAAGACTAGAGCAAAGATATGACAACCTAAGAGATATGAGCCTGTTCACCACCAGTGAGGTACATCTGAGAGAATTTTTTTTTAATGGAATAATCCCATTCAGCAACATAGTGTCCCTATCCGGCGGCCACATCTTCCCTTTCCCAAATCCACATGTCCAAAATCTGGGCCGACACTATTTTGCTGTCCGAGATTGATGATGGGCCATTGAGGTGTGCATTATTTTCTAATATTTCAACGGACCGGAGTCAACTATTCTGCTTATACTATGGTTACCACACCTCAAGACATTGTTCAGATGTTGTATTTCAAGACATATTTTAGGTTTTTGTCCTTAAAACGCTCTTGTGTATAGGACTAATATCATGCGCATCTCATCCCACGCCTCTATTGCTAATTCCAAAATATCATTTTAGAGCTATTAACAGAGGCTTGAGGCATTGATAGCAGATTAATGCAGTGAGTAGAGAGAGAGAAACTGTAGGTTTATCTGCTTCAAGAAAAGCACCGTTATTACCTCACTAGTGAGAAATTTCATGTAGCGTTTAAACTACAGTCAACTGTTAGTGGTATTATAACAAAGTGGAAGCAATTGGAAACAACAGCACATCAAGTGGTAGGCCATGTAAAATCACAGAGCGGGGTCAGGGGATGCTGAGGCGCACAGTGTGCAGAGTCAATAGCTACAGACCTCCAAACTTTGTGTGGCCTTCAGATTAGCTAAAGAACAGTGCGTAGAGAGCGTCATTGAATGGGTTTCCATGGCCGAGCAGCTGCATCCAAGCCTTACATCACCAAGTGCAATGCAAAGTATTGAGTCTGGGTTTGGCAGTCTGACTGCATTGACCCAAGTGTAAAGTTTAGTGGAGGAGGGATTATGGTGTGGGGTTGTCTTTCAGGGGTTGGGCTTGGCCCCTTAGTTCCAGTGAAAGGAACTCTTAATGCTTCAGCATACCAAGACATTTTGGACAATTTCATGCTCCCAACTTTGTGGGAACAGTTTGGGGATGGCCACTTCCTGTTCCAACATGACAAGCAATGTCCATAAAGAACTTGACTGGCCTGCACAGAGTCCTGACCTCAACCCGATAGAACACCTTTGGGATGAATTAGAGCGGAGACTGCAAGCCAGGCCTTCTCATTCAACATCAGTGCCTGACCTCACAAATGCTCTTCTAGAAGAAAAGTAAAAAATTCCCATAAACACACTCCAGAACCTTGAAAGCCTTCCTAGAAGAGTTGAAGCTGTTATAGCTGCAGTGGGTGGGCCAACTCCATATTAAACCCTAAGGATTAAGAATGGGATGTCATTAAAGTTCATGTGCATGGAAAGGCAAGCGTCCCAAAACTTTTGACAATATAATGTATGTAAAAAAAAAAAACTGACAATATGTATTAAAAAATGAATGTAGTGGCTAATATTTGTTTATTTTGTGTTAACATTATATTTAATCTTAAACAAAAGCAAGACTATATGTGTGCTTCCTCGCAGCATTCACGTGGACATAGGCGTACAGATTCGACTGTGTCTTTGGAGCCTCTTTCGCCCGTCACCACGCCATTCCCGAGCTCGCCCGTCTTCCCTTCCCCCGAGGAGGTCAGGAGGATCAGCGTCACGTCACACACCGACAGGAGACCCTGGAGCCATGAGCAACCTCTGGTCAGAGTTTAAATCAAAAATTAAATTAAAAAAAGTAATATATTACAATAACAAAATGACAATATTTACCCACAGAACATCTTAATGGAGGATATGAGTGTTGCCAAGGACACAGCCGAGAGGATGAAGGGGGAGGATCTCGGATATGCGTATGATGCTGTACGGGTGGCCAACAAGTCAGTTTTCTTTCACTCACCTCACGTTCATCAGACTAATACATTGAGACCTCATAGAGTCTTCGATGACTATTTTCGTCACTAAATTTTGCGGTTCCAGGTTTCTAGAGACACAGCTGTTGTCTCAGAGAGCGCAGTGGGAGCAGGAGATTTCAGCTCTCAGGATGAAACTCCAGCAGGCCCATGACAGAGATTCACCTGGAGATCCTGAGATAAATGTACCTGTTCCATCTTAACCTAGCATTTATTGTTCTTTGTGCTTTGTTCAGTTGTCATTTTTTGCTTTTTTTATGTGTGTATTAAGGAACTAATGGAGCAGGTGGCAGTTCGAGAGCAGGAATGTGTCCGATTACGCGAGAGCTCAAGGAACTGAAACACACTGTGAGCCTCAGGAGAATCCTGTCTTATGCAGGTCTGTTTGGTCCAAACATTTTTTTTTAAACATCTACACTACACTTTAAAAAAAACTTGAAAGAGTACTGAATCTCCAGATAAAAACACAGGCAAAAGGAGCAGAAACAAGCGATAAAATCATTGCTTATGCATGTTGTACTCTTTGAAAAAAAACTTAAAATGTCTATTTAAAAATGTATTTAACGCTCAGGTCTAGCCATAGGTGTGCCGCAGGACCCAACATCTCCTGGCCCTCAGAAGAGCCAGACACTCAGCGGACTACTGGAGTGCAGGAAAAGAGACGAGAGCAAGCTGATCAAACACCTTATAACAGGTCAACAACACGCGCAACGGTTGGTTTACTAATGAGACGATTATTCAAGCCGACTGACAGGATTTCACATTTCTCTGGGACAGATGTGAGGGCGGAGGGAGTTTTGTCGCTGTCCCCTGGACTGGCGGCTCGGGTTCTGTTTCTGTGCGTACGCCAAGTGGACTGTAGTGGCGATAAGACACGGGTGAAGGGACTCTGCGGCTCTGCTGTCAGCGCTATTAAAGCGGCCATGAAGGTGAACAACAAACTTTAATTAAACAAGCGTTTATATCTTTACATGCCATCAATTTACGCTTCTTATCCCTTATTTGAATTGGCCTACTACCTTGTCATACCTGCATTACTCTTAGTCATTTTATAGTTTACAATATTGTCATGTCATTCTGACAATTCAGGATCAATTTGATCAGTATCTAGGAAACGTGTACTGTGTGTTGAGTAGATTTTAAGACATGAATTGGTCATATTTCTAAACTGTAACTGTGATTGTTGTAGAAACACGGCAATGATCTGGACATGACGGCTGTGTGGCTAAAGAACGCTCACCTGCTCAAAGACCTGCTCAACCAGCACTCTCCCCAACAGGTGAAAGAACGACAGATTTGAAATTAATATCATTTTTTTTAATCCATTAAATATATGAACGTATTCTGTGAAGGATGCGAGGGGCTGCGAGGAGCTGGTGCCTCTGGTGTCGGACGTGCAGGAGTCTGTCCGAGCGCTCGGTGATCTGTGTATTCAGGCCTATCAGCAACTGCTGTCCATCTCTGAGAGCCATCTACAACCTATGATCGGTACACTCATATAGACAGAAAGAACCTTCATATAGCTCTGTCAATGACCTTGTAGTAATAAATACTCATCTCTTAACTTCAGTCCCAGCAATGCTTGAAAGTGAGACCATTCCTGGGCTGGCTGGTTCAGCTGTAAAGCTGGGTGTCGGTCGCAAGCGTGCGGGTTCGGATCCCCGGCTTCCTGCCAGTACAGAGGGGACCACTATGGGAGCAGTCTTGAGGGAACTGTCAGCGGTGCACACAGCCCTGTCCCGCCAGGATCTGCCCTCCACCCTGCTGGAACAAGCCTTCCATCAGCTCATGTACCTGCTGGCCGCCTCCACCCTCAACAGCCTGCTACTGCGCAAAGACATGTGCTGCTGGAACCGCGGCCTCCAGATCAGGTCAGCACCGCGGTTCTGTTACTTCAACATCTGCTGGAGTGTGTTGTGATATTTATATCCTTCTATCACAGGTATAATGTGAGTTTACTGGAGGAGTGGCTGCGGAGTCGTTCGCTGCAGACAGGGGGCGCTGTGACCGCTCTGGAGCCTCTGATACAGGCAGCACAGCTTCTACAAATGAGCAAGAAGACTGAAGCAGATGGACAAGCCATGGTCCAAACCTGCAATGCATTGTCCAACCAGCAGGTGGCATGCCTATTACATTTACATGTTAAGACAATTGCATGTTATGCTCTACATTTTGAGCTTGTGTGTTTTGTAATTTTAAGTGATACATAATATATACATCGATCAGGCATAACATTATGACCATTGCCAGGAGAAGTGAATAACACTGGTTACTGTATCACTTCATCACGGCACCTGTTAGTGGGTGGGATATATTAGGCATTAAGTGAACATTTTGTCCTCACAGTTGATGTGTTAGAAGAAGGAAAAATGGGCAAGCATAAGGATTAAAGTGAGTTTGACAAGCGCCCGATTGTAATGGCTAGACAACTGGGCCAGAGCATCTCCAAAACTGCAGCTCTTGTGGGGTGTTCCCGGTCTGCAGTTGTCAGTATCTATCTAAAGTGGTCCATCGGCGGCCAAGGCTCATTGATGCACGTGGGGAGGGAAGGCTGGACCACGTGGTCCGATCAAAAAGTTGAGCTACTGTAGCTCAAATTGCTCAAGAAGTTAATGCTGGTTCAATCCAATCGAACATCTGTGGGATGTGATGAACAAACAAGTCCAATCCATGGAGGCCCCACCTTGCAACTAACAGAACTTAAAGGATCTGTTGCTAACATCTTGGTGCCAGAGACCACAGCACACCTTCAGGGGTCTAGTGGAGTCCATGCCTCGACGGGTCAGGGCTGTTTCGGCAGCAAAAGAGGGCCCGGCACAATATTAGAAATATTAGGGGCCATAATGTTATGCCTGATCGGTGTATAGAATTATAATATTGATTGATTACATTTAAATATATATGATCATTAACATATTAAAAATCTTCTCTCAGATTGTTAAGATTTTAAGCCTCTATACACCTCAGAGTGACCTCGAAGAGAGAGTAACGCTGAATTTCATCCGTATAGTACAGGTAAGAGTGAAATCATGTGAGCTCTGTAACAGAATATCATACCAGGGTTTTGTCCAGGAGTGATAATGCTGCTTTTCTGTGGGGTTTCCCAGGGGCTACTGAAGGGGCGCTCTGAGGGGCAACCTCCACAGCTTCTGATGGATGTCAGACGGGTATTCCCCGTCACGTTCCCTTATCAGCCGCCACCGCAAGTCACTGCCGCCCAGCTTGAAATCCCAGAGTCCCTCAAGATCTCCTTCCTACGCAGAGTTTGAATGTGGGTGTTCCTTTGCCTCCTGAAATGCATTTCTTTGTGTTTTTGTTGCTTTATCAACGTCATTTTAAAATGCGATCTGAGCATTTTGTATACATTATGTTAGCATGCTAATTTCGGGCCCATTATAAATGTTTAATTACGCTAGCTTGACAAAACCAACAATTTATCCATTCCTCCCCCCTTACGTAAAAAAACTAAAACTAAATTCACCTTACATGTCAGGCAAAATCAAATCAAATTTTGTCTTGAACCTTCTTAACATTTTTCCATTAAACTTAATGTATAATTAATTACACACGTTAGATGCGATTAATTGATTCGACAGCACTAGTATTAGTCTATTAATGCAATAATCATACTATATTTCAATAAAACGAATAGATATATTTTGAAAATTATATTTCATTATATCTTATGTATTTGATTTAAATGTTTTACGTACAAGTATTTTACGTACACTAACAACAATGGTTAAATGATGATTATAACAAATGTTAAAGATTTTAAAGACTTTTGTAAAAGTATATATGTTATTGAGATATACTATATTTCAGTAACAATATATATATATAATTAATCTGAATGTAAAATTGTTATCTGTCTTTTCTGATTCTTAACTTTTATCCATTTAAAAAAATTAAATAATAAGACTAACTAGTCATATTCCACATTTTAAAAACATGTTTAACAAAAAGACAATTGCACACTGTATTTTTTAACCATTTATTGGAAGTAGAAACAAACCAAGGCTGGCAAGTGTTTTACCTCCATCCCCGATAAGAACAATCATATTTAGAAAAAACAAAAATTAGAAACATCTTTGTATAAAAAAATCTCTCATGCTAGTACTCTGTACCACTACACATCAGTAATACATATTTATATATTCACAAGCCTTTCAAAAATAGAAAATAATACCCAAATATCAAAATAAATGACAAAAAAAAAATCAAGACAACAATTGAATATCACATCAAAGATACATGCTGGCACAAGAAGAATCTTTCCCAACATGCACTGCTTCTTATATACAGGCAAGGAGTGGCTGTTTGGGAGCGTGTGGCGTTATTGGGCGCAGTGTGCACTTGTGTCTGACTGTGCTTTGTCTCGTACTACGTATAATCCTTTAATATTATTATTCACAGACAGCGACACACAGCTTTAACATTAGAAATCCTATCATCCAAATCAGAGCATTCTCGTGCTACAAATGCTATTTCCAGTCTGCAGTCATTTCAACATTCATTAATGCCATTTCCTGTGATTGAACCCCACTGTTCAGTATTACAACGATGAACACTGAAGGATTCAGTATGTGAAACAAAACCAGCGAAGTTTGCAGTTGCTGTTTGTGCCGCCCATTCGCGATGTAAACAATCCAAGGCTGTTGACCACTGATGATTCTGACTGATGCATAGACTATTTTTAGAGAAATAATATAGGGAATCATACAAAAAAAAAGCTGTAGCGCCAAGTGCTTAATGGCTAAATTCACTAAGCGACTCTAGATTTTCTTAAGTAGATCAATAGTGCGGTCCATTTTTACCACTTGTGGTTTAGCGCAATACAGCAGAAAGGAATGAGTACAGTGTTTAACCCACATCATAAAGCGTCTCTCTTGTGCTTTTCTAATATGGTGGATGGTTTGGCAGTAAAATGGCAGGATTCATCAGCGGTTACTATGGCAACTCTATAGGAGTGATTTTCAATGGCTGTGATTCTTTTGAGGTTTGAAACCAGAGATTGCTTTAGTGGATATATAGAAAGGGGGGAAAAGCCCCATTTTGTTTGGAATGATCTGGCGTGGTATGACATTTAACTGTGAAATCTCACTGAAACAGGCAGCTCTGGTGTCTAATATAACCAGTGTTTGTCAATCCAGACTTGCACATATACATCGTGCCTTATCATGCCGACAAACACTTGATAAACTGCACAGGCACTCGAACAAATTGGAAAACATATTAGATACACAAAGACAGGACAGAGTTGGCCTTAGTGACGGAATCTTAATGTGCGAAGCATCTTTACAAAGTGTCAGTATCTCATCCCAGACAGCAACATCGTCGGGCCCAGATCCGGCCCACATCTGGTACATGTGGGCCGACACTATGCTGCTGTCTTGGATAGTCTTTACAATAACTATAATTAATAGGATTTCCTGCAAGTGACGTCTCAGAAAAATAATTTCATCCCCAACCCAGGACATTTTCACACTACAGGAAAAAGCAACCACTCTGTTTTCAGAGGTGTATTTGGTTGTAGGTCTATTTATTCGCAATTTTCTTGTGCTTCTAAACAATTGCATAACATTAAAGTCTGACCCATAGTGGGTTTTGGTCCCTAATAAGTAGGTTAGGGGGTGAAATGGTGATACATAGTGGAGAAACGATACCCTGACATTAAGACACCTTTTGAAGGGTGCAGGAATGATTGACAAAAGGCCTCACTAAAGAGGTTTTCGACATCGTAACAGATTGCTTGATATGGACTAAAAAAAAGTGCATTTACATGCCTTAATCTGGTTATATTTCACAGATGCATTTGGAAAAAAGGTCCTAATATAAATATATGTTTAATGTAACTACTATAATATAACTATTATAAATATAATAAATAATATTTTCTGGATTTATATTTTTATACGTGTAAACTGATTGTGATATTTAATGTTTTGCAGAATAAATAGATAAATGTGTTGGATTTAAGAACCTTTTCTCTTGGAATATCAATTATAAAAATCAAGGAGTTCACAAACATCAAGTATTTAAGAGATACAATATCCTGTGTCTGTTTCATGTGCCAAATTGTGCTTGTTAAACAAGCCCTTCCTGGCAGGTCTAATGGCAGTGCACTGAGTACAAATATATAACTGCTTTGTCACGTAAACGGTTGGTCATTAAAGTGAAGAACCAAGATAAATATGTCTTGTGTATTTTTTTTCTATGTGCTAGTGCAACATTTAGCATTAGGGGGCAGTGTTTTCGCTAGATACTTCCTGGTTTTAGCTCCGCCCCTCCTCAGCAGAACGCTGGTCGGATTTGAGTTTGACAAATTCTTTTGCGACGTCGTCATTGTTGCGCTGGGACAGGATTCGCAGTACGGTCAGGCCGGTTTCGTCCATGTGTATGCGTTTACCTAGTGGTAGCCAGCATGCTACGCTACCCCGCGGCGCTACGTCCTTTAGCTGCAGTACCGCCATGCCAACAGTGCGGTCCTCTCGTGCAAAGCAGTAGTCTTTCACGCACACCTGCAGCTCGTAGCACTCCGGACCCACTTCGTTACTTAACGTGCTATGAGAAAGAAGCAACGACAACAGGATTACATTTTATTCAGGAACTGTACGAGGTACAAAGAAACTGAAAGGCAAGCTAAAGAAACAAGTGTATGCCACTAACAATGTAAAGGTCTCGTTGTATTTTGGAGCCCAGCTGTTGTTCTTGGACTTGGTGGCATACTTTCTCTTCTTATCGCTGAGATGAGGGCCAATGATGTAGACCTCCACGAAGGGCCGGAAAATTCCAGAAGTCTGCCAACGTAGGTCATTTGCAGCCACCACTAAAAGAAAATATTTCGACTTGTTCAAATTTCTTAGACTTCACTTTACTTTTGTCCTATTATACTGCAAAAATGAAGAAACTTGAGGAACCATTTGGGGTTCCTTAAACCTTCACACTAGAAGAACTCTTCACTCTCAGGAAAATTGCACAAAAATTTTTAACTAAGGGGAAAACAGCTTGTCACTGGGCAGTACCCTTAAAGCAGGGGTGTCCAAACCTGCTCTTGGAGGACCACTGTCCTGCAGAGTTTGGATCCAACTTGCCTCAACACACCTGCCTGGAAGTTTTAGTATGCTTAGTAAGAGCTTGATTAGCTGGTTTAGGTGTGTTTAACCACTTCAGCTCTGCACCTGTGGGTTGAATATTGCATACGTCATAATTATTCGAAAAATGCTGCAGAGCTGAAGTGGTTAATTATGGTTGGAGCTAAACTCTGATGGTGTTGGAGAACTTCTAGGCACCCTTTGAAAAAGAGAAGTTCTCAGAGGAACTTAAGACGAAAGAACTCTTAAGATTGTCAATGGTTTTGAGGCACCTGACAATGGTTTCTAGAGGTTTCAAGTGGAAGGAACCAAAATAGTGCATCACATACCTTCTCAGTTTTACAGTCTATGCCAGGGGTGTCCAAAGTTGGTCCTGGAAGGACACTGTCCTGCAGACTTTGGCTCCAACTTGCCTCAATACACCTGCCTGTAAGTTTCTAGTATTCCTAGTAAGACCTTTATCAGCTGGTTTGTGTGTGTTTAATTGAGCTTGGAACTAAACTCTGCAGGACAGTGGCCCTCCAGGAGCAGGATTGGACACCTCTGGTCTAGGCTCTCCTAAATATGCTTGCCGTTATACTACAAAAATGAAACTACTTGAGGGACCAGTTTATGCACCTTAGATTGCCATATTAGAAGCACCCTTGGAGAACCTCTAGACATGCTTTGAAATAGGTAAGTTCTCTAAAGAACTTACAATACAGAACCTGGAAGTTCCTGCAAGAATTTTACACTGTCAATGGTTCTTCCAGCAATGATGTTATATAGAAAATGTTTTGAGCCTCTTAACAAGGGTTCCTAGAGGTTTTCCCAGAGGGTTCTGCAACATATACCTTTTATTTTATACCCTAGACATTCTTCCCATTACACTGAAAATTAATCTACTTTTAAGGTTCCAAAGATTAGCACACAAGAAGGACATTTTAGAGAACCCCTGGAGACGTTCTCTGAGGAACTTAGAAAATGGAACCCAGAATTTCTAGGAAGAACTCTAAAGAATGTCATCACTGGTTCCTCCAGGAACCCTATGGTAAAGAAAAGATTTGAACACTTCCTGGAGTACACAAGATATCTGAAGGGGGTCCAACAGTAAGCTTTAAGCTTCACCTATATAGAAGCAACTTTTTCCAAAGTTTAAAGGGGTCATGAACTGAGAAATCAAATTTCCATGAGGTTTTGACATATAAGATAATAGATAGGTGAAAGACCACCTCTGCAATAGAAAATCACCGGCTACTTCATCATTGCAATTTTGGCCCCACCCACTGGCGAGTTAGTGATATGACTAGGAGTTAGAGAACAGATTAACTACAATTAAAACTGAACGTGCAGCGTGAGCCGAATGAGAGTCGCAGCACACACCAGGTGCAGGAGTCAGATTTCATTCATCACAAAAGTGAGAAGCTGAATGACAAGATGATCGCAGAAGATTTGGTTTCAAACCTTTTTATGTGAGTTTGTCAGTGTACTGTTTTGTTGTTGTTTATTTCATTAAGAATAATAGGCTAACAAACCCACCATTCAAGCAAGCCACCCTTGAATTGGCGCTAATTCTAAATCGAAAGTAAAATGCGCATGGCCGCACTGTAATGTGACGGTGAGGGGAAAATGATCTCGCCGTCACATCCCTAACAGGTAAAAAATACATTATGATTCTATTATTCTATTTTCCACAATATTAAACCAATGCAGCTTAACCCAAAATGCAAGCTCAGGCATGCGCTTCTTCCATAAGCTCATGCAGTTGTGCGCTCTAGACAGAGAATACTCAGTTGCAGGGAACACTTAGGCTAAGAAGAAGCAAATATATTTATAAAGTATAATGAGGTTGGGTTCCTATTCAACTTTACATCCTATTAAAAATGGCTAGGTTATAAGATAATTGTAAAAAAAAGTTAATTGTATTTCGCCAGATTTTATAGTGTAAACATATTCAAGCGCGAATGAGAACCGTTTCGAGGAGGATGCCAGGTGTACGCCCCATTCAAACAGAGCGTTCAAATTGGAGGGCAAAAATTAAGGTAGGAAAAATGGCTTTTATTTCCAAATGATGACCATTTCTGATAAAAATTGTACTAACTAACATTGTAAGTGCACCCCAAGAAACATTATAAAACAATGCAGTTCATGACCCTTTTAAACTCAAGGAGGTTTGCAAACAGGCTTTAGTTAACCATGAAGAAGCACTACGTACCCTTCACTGTGACTTTGTGCTCTCCAGTGTTTGGATGAGTGAAGATCTCCACATGGATAGACACCTCCCCAACTGCATCATCAACACCAGTACCTGCAGACAAGATAAGACAAGTCAAGACTCCATATCTGGTCTGGCATGACACTTTGCATCAGTATGGCTCAGTGGAATCACTTCCTTATGAATTCAGTAATCACAGAGTCATACAGAGGCAATGTATGCTTTGAGCTATTGGATGAGAAAGAGGTTTAAACAGCGTAATGGTGTTGAACCTGGCTTGAGAGATCATTCATAATATGAAAAGGAATTAAGGTAATTCATCCACATTGGAGCGCTTATTAAATATAACTTCAGAGCTTACTGTATTGTGGATTTTTTTTTTTTTTTTTTATTCCCACAGAATCTTAAAGCAGCTAATAAGATGTATAATAGTTTACATAAGAGCTAGTGTACACTATTCAAAATGACTGAGCTCAAAAAATTTGACTTTACTTAATTGGGGTGATTTGTGAACTTTTAAAAATAATGCAAATAGGCCCTGAAAACGATTTAACAAGTGCTCCCTGCAACACATCTCTAAATCTGAATTTGTGAGGTTTGTTCAGGCAAAAACATGGGTACACTTTATTCCAGTGTCCGTGTACAGCACTGACAGCTTATTATGGCTAGCTAGCTAACAAAAATAGCAAGCCAGCAAGCTCATGTCTGCATGAAAATCTGACAAGACTTGAAATAATCAATGAAAATAGCTCACAATACACAGACAACCAAAATAAAGTAATGCCTCACAGGATTCTTTTGCAACAGCGTTTACAATACAGAGAAGTGTGTTTCCTCAGATTATCATGAGTGTACCATCTGCACACATGCTGTGTGGTCACACTTGTGTTCTGGTGTTTCATGATGGGGAAAGGGGGAGAGCAGTCCTATTGGTCCAATCATTCATAGGAAGGAGAAGAAAAGGAGAACGTGATATCGTCCTTCACTTGGTTTCAATGCAGGCAGGTACATGCGGAAAACCACTTCCATTCCCACACATCTGCATTCACACTCATGGAAAGCTGCCAAGGTCTATGGCCTATGCAATGATATTCACAAGCAAATCTTTTGATTGATTCATTCTTTGACTCCAATGAATCTTCACGTTCAGCTAAATGTGACTTGTAAACATCTAAAACTTCTGCATCTCTCCACAGAATCTAGGTCAGCTGCAATCAAATAATAATATAATGGATTCCTTGCTTTCGGCATCTGTTATATGTGTGCGCTTGCCAGAGAAACAGGCTGATAATGCAGTTTCCGCAGAGCGGAACCGTCTGAGCAAGCAGGGATTTGAAAGCTTGAACAGTGGCATGTTATCGGTGATGCTGACGGCTGTTGATGCATCACTTTATGACTATTTCTGGGTAAATGTCATGAAACCTGT
Organism: Gobiocypris rarus; assembly: GCA_023029165.1. Classification (NCBI taxonomy): domain Eukaryota; kingdom Metazoa; phylum Chordata; class Actinopteri; order Cypriniformes; family Gobionidae; genus Gobiocypris; species Gobiocypris rarus. The sequence continues at coordinate 19,734,207 of CM040929.1, read as the reverse complement.
CAAGAAATGTCTGGGTCATTTTTTTTTTTTTTTACCACAAAATAAAATAAAACGTTAATAAAATATATGCTATATATATATATATATATATATATATATATATATATATATATATATATATATATATATATATATATATATACACACACACAGCTAAACAGTATTGTTTTAAATATACATTTAATTTACAATATTTTTTATTATAGAATAATTTGAAAAATGTAAATGTAATATATTTGTAATATTATATTTTTAAATAAATTGTATTTAGCATTATTTAGCAATGATTTTTTCTATTATTGGACAATATATATATATATATATATATATATATATATATATATATATATATATATATTTTTTTTTTAAATGAACCTAACATTTTTATAATAATGTAAAAAAAAAATATATATATATATATATATATATATATAATATAAATTATATATATATATATATATATATATATATATATATATATATATATATATATAATTTTTATTTTTATTTTTATATATAAATATTTTAGGTTTATTAAAATTTTTGCATTATGCTATATTTTTTTATAAAAATATGACCCAAACTTTCTTTCACTTATGTAACCCATATGAAAAATGCTGTTTCTGAGAATGAGACATATTTAACCTAAAAATCTAATACAGTAAACACTAATTTGACTTAAGCATATCAACGTCTAAGATTGGTCATTTTGAAGCATAATAAATCATATCTCAAGTTATAATTGCATATAGCCACGTGATCTTTTTTTTTTAACGGGGACCTTAAATGCCAATTTAGGGCCTTTTTGAACTGATTTACACTGACAGAAAGGACATCACCTGACCCCAGGAGCGAACGCTGATTGGCTGAGGGAGGGTTGTCTTGTTATAGTGAGCCTAAGGGATGAGACTAAAGGGAGGGAAACCACGTTGCGTGGTCGTGAGGGAAAATCACGCGGAGCAACAGAACAGACCCTGCCTGCGGACAATCTGAGTCAGTCGCAATAAATGTCACATCTACATTCGACAACGTGCTTCAGCACTTGGTAAATGACGTTTCGTCACGGTCTCTCACTCGCTTACTCACTGACACTCGCGGCTTGTCATCCGCAGTGCACACATGCGCCGCTCACACTGCAGAAGTGCGTGCATTCCTCATTCACTGCCATTCAAAACACACTTCATCCCGGGCTTTCTTGCTGCTGTAGCGTCAAGATACATTTCAGACCAATGTATGCGAACATACAGCATGTTCTTCCCAGGTACTCATACATGCAAGGCCCTTTCTTTGGGAAGATATGGGTGGTCGTGGGGCATGCGATTGGCCCGTTGGAATGGGAGGTGAATGATCTGATTCGGGTGGAGCACTGATTAGTTCTTCGTTGTGAAGGGCACTGAGCCTCACTTGAACGTACCCTTCTCTGGGTACACGTCTTCACTATGGGAGAACCTTACCCCCTTCCCTCCATGAACTGGTGAAAGAGAAGGAGAGGACGCAGAAAAATACAGACAGAAATTGAGAGCACATAGTGATGGGGATTTGGGAGATGGAAAGAAAGAGATACAGAAAAAAGAAAGAGACAATCCAACAAGCTCAGCAAATGTTAACAGTCCATCTTCAACCTGTTGTGGCTTTTTACACACACATAAACGCATTCGCACACACTCTTGCTTTTTAATATGTGTTTAAATACTTAAAGGAAGCAGTGACATTTACTCTAATTACATTTTAAATGATAATCTATTAAAATGGCTGTGCCAGGGGCGTCTCGACCTAAAGTGTGTCAGGATTCCCAAAGTGTGTGAGGGAGAAAAAGAAAGATGGAGACCAGATATTCCACACACACACACACACATACAAGCACGCACACGCACGCACGCACGCACGCACGCACGCACACACACACACAATATATTTACAAACTGTTAGATGCGATTAATCGTGATAAATCAATTTGACAGCACTAATAATAATAATATATATAATACTATAATTTTATATATATATCCTAATTTGATTAAATTCTCACATTGTGCAGAGGTCCAGAAATAGGTAAATAATGTTTAAAGACACAGCGAGATGTCTGGAAGAGCCTTACCTTGTGCATTCTGGGACTGAACGGTCTTGATGAGTTTGTCGGTGGCCTGAGTGTAGAGGGACAGGGCGTAGTGCAGAGACTGCAGGTCTGGACTCTTCTCAAGGAACGTCTTCTTCAGTCCCACACCTCCAGCATGGAAATATTGCTAAGAAACCCCCAAAACAACAGAGAATGCTTGAGACGATGTAGCTGTGTCTGGCAGGTCGAGATGCTCAAACAAACAAAAGCAATATTTTCATAGCTACAAAGATTAATTTCAGATGATTCCCTGAAAAATACCATGGCTTCTCTGCTTATTAAACTGGGATAGAAGAAAGTTTTTACCGTCAAAAGAGTCTATATTATATTCTGCTCGACATCACATGGTGCAAAAACAATCCACAGAATGTGGCAAAGGGCAACAGTTTGACTGAGAGTGTCAAGTGAATAATTCAATGAAGGAAAGTTATGTACTTAGTGCAAATTAAACATATACTTATGTAGCAGACTTAGTTTTTTTTTGTTATTTTAGTGTAGAAGTAAGAAGCTAACTATAGTTATATATAATTCAGCGACCCACAATATAATGAAACCTAATGGTGTCGTTATCGCAAGTGGAAGAGCATTTTTACACTGACAATTAGCTCTTTACACACCTTTATAGTATCCAGTGCTAACTCAATCACTGCACACTGTTTAGGGGACAGTGCCTTCGCCTCCTCACGAACCATGTGCTCCTAGAAAAAGGACAACATTTTATAAGAACAAAATACAATGATCTTTTAACAATTAAAATTGGTAATAAAGGTTAGTTTTAACCCAAGTTAACATAATCCTGTCACACTGAAAGTCATACTAATAAAATAAAAAAAAAAGTAATAAGGGTCAGTTTTGGGTATACGTTCAATGACAGAAAACGAATCATTATAATAGCTCAACACAGGCTTATTGTTTAAATCTTGTTTTCTTGATTAACCGCGAGTACCGTTTTACCATGCCTAATATCGAAGTGTAAGCGCTTGTATTTTTGCCATAATAAAAGCTCCAAGAAATCCAGGCGTCTGGGGGTATATTCAAAAATATTGAAATACTGAGTAAATCGCATTTAAAGTTGTCTAAATAAAGTCCTTAGCAATGAATATTACTATTACTACTATTTTTTTTAAATACATTTACGGTAAGACATTTTTCAGAATATCTTCATGGAACATGATCTTTACTTAATATCCAAATAATTTTTGGCATAAAAGAAAAATGGATCATATTGACCCATACAATGTAAATATACCCATTCGACTTATGACTGATTTTGTGGTCCAGGGTCACATTTAATGATAAACTGTTTTCAAATAATAATTCACTTAATATTATTAATATAGCTTACATTTTCATTATATATTAATTTATACATATTTGTAAATTTTTCAAAATGTTACTAAAATGACTTGCTGCATCCCAATTCGCCTACTTACATTATGCCCTAAAAGTATGTACTGTTTTTGTGAAGAAAATGTGAATACTTTTGAGTGTGTAGCAGAAGACTAGGCAAGTTTTAGGACATACTACTTTGTCATAATTACATCTTTAACGGACAGCTCTGTCGCTTAGTTTTATGCATCCTGTCACCGTTTAAACTGCTCTGTCAATCATCCTGTCACAGTTAAAATCCTCCACATTCAATTTAATTTAATTTCCTACCATTTTAAGAGAGAAATGTAGCGGCACGTTGAGCTGACGTGGGTCTTTCATGCGTCCTCATCAGTTTATGCAATTTGCATAATGATGGGTTTAAAAGTTAATGACCAAACAAGTCTTTACAATGCTGTAGCAGAAGAAATATAATGTGGATAACATTGAATAAATACATTTTTGTCATTTTAGATACTGATAATTAATCACTCAAACCCCTTTATCTAAATCTCTCTACTTAAAGGCACAATATGTAAGATTTTTGGATTAAAACCACCAGAACAATGTTTTATATTTTGTTGATTATTGTACTTACATTATCCCAAATGTTTCCAAGAATGTTTAAATCCAGAGAAATAAGCAATTTTAACCAGGACACAGACCATGTACGTGTGTCGCTTATCAATGACATCATACCCGCATTACCCTCGATTTCCCGTTTTATTTTGTAGAAACCATGGAAACACAAAGATGCTTTAATATATGATATGTATTATTAGACAGGTAAGCAACTGTTTGGATACATTTATTGACAGAAAACAAATCATTGTTATATAGATCAACACTTATAGTTTAAATCAAATTTTCTTGATTTACCGCGAGTACCATGTTTTACCATGCCTAATATCGGAAAAATGTAATCGCTCATCTACGGCATAATAAAAGCTCTATGAAATCCAGGCGTCATCAAGCTACTTTGTTTTGAATAAAAATTACATACTGTGACTTTAACCGTCGGAATCGCACATCCGCCTTGTTTGCAGTTTTTTGGGGTGGCAGTGGCTCAGTGATTCATGTGGGTTGTCTACAAACCGGAAGGTTAGTGTTCTATCCCCGGTTCCACCTGACCAAGTGTCGAGGTGTCCATGAGCAAGACACCTAACCCCAGATGCTCCCGACGAGCTGGAAGGTGCCTTGCATGGCTGACACCACCGTCGGTGTATGAATGGGTGAATGTGAGGCAATATGTAAGCGCTTTGGTGGCCATGGGTCTGTTGAAAGCGCTATATAAATGCAGTCCATTTACCATTAACAATTTTTATCCGTTTGTAGTTCTAATCGAATCCTCGTCTAATTCACAACGGTGAATTGTGGCCAATATTTGCTGTTAGAGTGTGCACGGATCTACACTTTGGATTCTAACCAACAACAAAAAAAATCGACCATCCTGGTATCTTCTTTGAAGTACTCATTTCAACATACTACGATTTGGGAAGCACTAATTCTAGTTTTGAAAACTATTTAGGATGGATAGGATGCGATTTGGGATGCAGCATCTGTGTAAATCTAGTTTGCACATTTTTTTAAACAAACGTACATACCTTAAGCTTAGAGAGTTGACCGAGTTCCTTGGCTGCGTTGAATATGAGTTGAGTGCCCTGGAGGAAGAAGAGGAAAAAAGGAGGAAGCGAGAAAGAGAAAGAAAGAAGGTATAGAAGAACAGAGGGAACATCAGTCAGGTCACAGAGATCGACAAGGTTGTAGATAGAAATGCCACATCACAGAGGTCAGAAACAGTCTTAAACGTCAGACACACACTCGCACAATCCCAGCGTGCCCCACCCCGCCACCCCAAACACTCTCGCACACAGCCACGCATCGACACACAACTGTTTGTGCAACATGAGACGGTAAACTAGCTACATACATAAGACAGAGACAAGAGTTGAAAGGTTTACAAAACCAGTAGGTCCACAGCCCGAACAACAACACTCTGGTGATATATCTAGTATCTATGACTGGACGATACTCTAATCTTTGGATATATCACTAAGTGAATGAGGCTTGTGCACCTTATTATACCATTATACAAATATGTACAATGTAGTAGTCCTAGGAAAATGAAATAGTTAGTATACAGAAATAGTCTGTATTTCTGAAATCATAAAAATAAATAGTCGTTTAGACCAGCATAGACATCAGCGTCTAAAGCGACTGTCATGCATTATATAACCCTGAGTGTCCGAGCACCTGTAATGAACTATGTGAGGATTCGAAAGGGCACATAGGTAGCTTTAAATGGTGTCTATAGGGAAACCCACAACTGCATTGAAAACAAGGGGTAAAAAAACACTGCTTCCACCGGTTTGTTTCAACAGGGGGACCCAAGTCAGACAAAGAAGACACTGAGAATGAGAGAGAGAGAGAGCGAGAGAGAGAGCGAGAGAGAGACAGGACACATTGAGCTAAATGGGATTCAGTTCTTACATCACTGTGACAAGCAAGCTTCACCCTGCCCTGTGAAGAGAGGATAGTGTAATTAACTTGAGAAATGGTCTTGGCGCTCTTTAATAGGCTGACAGTGTCTATCATCCAGTAACTGACTAACAGTCCAATCACATAACTTAAGGAAGAAACAAATTATGAAAAATTAGAAAAATAAATGGAAAAGGTGTTTTTTTCATTAGTTTGTTACGGAGACAGAAAAATTTAAATTGTCATTATTTATGCACCCTCGCGTAGTTTCATGAACTCGTTTCATGTTTTTTCCTTCTGTGAAACGCAAAAGGAGATGTTTTACAGAATGTTCACGCCGCAATTTTCCATTCAATTAAAGTGAATGGGGACTGGAGCTGCCAAGTCTAAAAATGACCAAAAAGTGCCATAAAGGTAGTCATAAAAGTCATTATTTGCTAAAAGATGTTTTACGCAACAAAGAAAAGTTTGAAAGGTTTATCAACGTGAGGGTGAGTAAATGATGACAGACTTTTCATTTTTGGGTGACCTGTCCCTTTAAAGCAAAGTAGTTAAAACTCATATTCATTTAATATATAAATCAGATTTCTGTACAGTATTCTTTGTAATCTATAAGACCAATGAAACTAAGCAAAGGTGAAAACTATGAAATCCTTTCAAGGCAATTCAGAAAATAAAATTACGAAAACATCTTCATATGTAAACTAATGGATTGAAACAAACAGAGCAAAAAACAAACAAACAATATTTTCACTGTAAAATGACAATACAATTTTTACAAACAACTGACGAGTAGAAGGTATTGTTAAAATACTATTTCTGGACTTAATTAAAATTCTCAAGCCAGAACAGACATCAGTATGAGACCTCGGCGTTCGATCAGGCCAGTTTCGGTACAACAACACGAAAAACCAAATACCAGGACAGATTGACAGAATAATGTCTGCAGTGACTAAAAAGAGAGGCTCGGGAGTTGAGGTGAAGATCAGACGCAAGCAACAACCCACAGAGGAGAGGTTTCAAACAGGTGACAGAGACGGGGAGGGTGGACCACCTGAAACCGGTTAACGTCCCCCAGATAACAGACCCACCACGGACACCAGACTGGGAACGCAAGAGTGTCGCTTCCAGGAGAATGAGTAGAGGAAGGGGTTGGCAGTCATATGTGGGGCAGACATCAGATTGGAAGTTTTGTTGGGGTGGGAATCGGAAAAGGGCCTTGTCCGAGTCAATTAGGAAATGCACCATGCTGCAGCCACCTCGGGTATACAGACCACTGAGGTGGCCAGGGAAAGGAGAGGAGATGGACAAAGAAGAGAAGAGAGAGACAGCGAGAGAAAGAGAGAAAGACGTGACAGGTGAATGAGGATGCATTGGACAAGAGGAAGGGAGGACATGGCAGCCACACAGAGCAGAAGGAGGTGGTGGGAAAGGGTCACCCAGCGTGGACGGACTGCGGGACATACAGACGCACAGACAAAAGTGCTCTGGTACTTACTATCATCTGTGGAGGTGGAGCGGGGGGAGAGCGAGAATGTAATAACCAGAGAGAAGGGTCAGTGAAGCTACAAAGAGCCCCACATCAAAACAAAAGAAGCATTAACATTCAGTCTACAGGGCCTGATACAATATTACGGTAAGTCCCAAGGTCTGTGCTCGCCCGAGGGACTAAATCTGGCCTAGTCTGGAGGAATAACTGAGCCGAAAATGAAAATTCTCACTCTCAGCTTGTTCCAACCTGGTATGTGTTCGTTAATCCATGAAACACAAAAGGAGAAATTTTGACGAATGTTCAAGCTGCTCTTTTCCATACAATGAAAGTGGATGAGGACCAAGGGCTCTTAAGCTATAAAATAGACATAAAGCCACATACACGTAGCCCATATGACTTATGCGCTAAATTTAAAGACTTATGAAGCAAACTGATCAGTTTGTGTGAGGAACAGACTGAAATGTAAGGAGTTATTTAATGAAAATGCCCTAACTTGCCATTTGCAGTAGCTTTCAAGCCTCATTAAAATTTCTGCGTATTGAAAGTGTGTTTACCTAACTTAAAGGGATAGTTCACCCAAAAATGGAAATTTTGTTATCATTTGCTCACACTCGTGTTGTTCCAAACCTGTATGAGTTACTTTTGCTCCATACAAAACAAGATATTTTAAAGAATGTTGGTAAACAAACAGTTCATGGGCCCCATTGATTTCCATTGTATTTTTTTCCATACTATGGAAGTCAATGGGGCTCATCAACTGTTTGGATACCCATATTCTTCGAAATATCTTCTTTTGTGTTCAGCAGAAGAAAGAAACTCATACAGGTTTGGAACTTGAAGCTGAGTTAATTATTGGGTGAACTATCCCTTCAAATTTTGTTTACACAAAACCATTTTATGACTTTGAATAAAGTGCTTAAGTCATATGGGCCACTTTTATAATGTCCTTTTTGAAACAGGAAAGGGCCTTCGTGGTAGAAAAAAGAACAGCGTGAACATACTTCGAAACATCTTTTGTTTCCGTAGATGAAAGAAAGTCATACAAGTTTGGAACGACAAATGAGTAAATGTTGACAGTTTTGGAGTGAATTATTACTGAAATTTTGGGCCTTTCAATTAGCATAGCAGTAATTGGCAACTGGTTAACTAGGCCAATAGGGAGACGTCTCCCGTCACAATCTTTGAAAAAACTGATATGGGTCTCTTTTGTTAAAATAAACAAATACAAACAAAAATACAAAAAGAATAACAGTTATATCAAGACAAATTAAAAGCAGTAAGTTGTCTCTGTTCCTGTAGAAATGCTCTCAAAAATGAACTAGGATTCAAAACTGTAGAAATACAGTTAATAAAACTTTTTAGTCAAGATTAATATACATGAAATGTACAACTGTATGACTACAGGACCAGAGAGCAGTCTCGAGAGGTGCTTGAATGATATGGTGCACTCCCAACGTTTTTAGAGTGGAACGATGTGTTTTTCGTCCAAGGTGATTTGATTTGGGAAAGGGACATGTTTTGTTGGGAAAGAGGAGATATATTTCCAGTCCTTTTGAGTCTTCATGATCCATACCAGAATATACAATGCTGTAAACAATCTTCACATTTATATAAAAGGATTCCTACATGTAGTACGCCTCAAGAATCTGCTCCTAATGAAGTTCTAAACAGCTCATTACCGTTTGGTCAGTCAAAGGCGGCAGAACAATCGTCTTCTCCATTGTGTTCATGACCAGCTTCCAAAGCTCCTTCAGCACTCGCTTCAATACTGTCTTCTCGCAGATTTTGGCAAACAGTGTGAGGCTGACAGGGAAAAAAAGGTAAGGTTGAAGTGGAAGTGTGAAATTTCTAAGAAGAAGATAAGCATCTTACTTGCTGTCAAGGAAGTCCATGATGGGCTGGAGGACGTTGTCTGCATCCTGTGCCACGCTGCTGCAAGCACTTGCTGGCACATTCCCTGTCCCCTTCACCTGGCTAAGTATGTCACCCATCTGCTTGACATTTTCTTCTATGTTTGGTTGGAAACTAGTGAGAGAACAAGGCGGAGAGCAGATGTTACTCCAAAAATAGAGCAAAAAGGCTATTTCTTCCTGATCCCTAGGTACCTCACCTGGTGGCAAAGATCCTAGCAAGGTCATCCAAAACATTGTTGAGCTTCAGCTGGAGTTCTTTCAAAATGTCGCTAGCTTCAACATTCAACTGAAAAGGACATTAAAGTATTAGTTCAGCCAAAAATTTAAATTATTTCTAAAGCCATCCTAGGTTTCCAAGCTTTATAATGGGAGGGAATGGTAATTTGGATTTTGAAGCACAAAAAGTGCATCCATACATCATAAAAGTTTTCCACACGGCTCCAGGGGTTAATAAAGGCCTTCAGAAGCGAAGCGATGTGTTTTTGTAAGAAAAATATCCGTATTTATAAATGTCCATATTACTGTACAAACTGTAATCTCTGGCTTCCATCCATGAGTTGAGTTCCAGCAGATGAGTGGCCTCTGACCTGACATATCACGTAGGATGTAGGAGTAGCATAAGCTTAGGTGAGAGTTCAAACTAAAATGTCTGGGCAACAAACTCAAGCTCCTCCAACATTTCTCTTTAAAAATCCTTGTTTTAGACTTATAATTCTTGACCGGCGTTTTGTTTTGCTTTCCTTGCCTATGGCTGTTACCAGAAGCCAGTGATTATAGATATGGATATTTTTCTTACACAAATGCATCACTTCATTGCATTGCAGGCCTTTATTAACCCCCTGGAGCCATGGAGAACTTATATGATGGATGGATGTATTTTGTGTGTACATTGTGTTTGGCTGGAAGAAGAAAGTCATATACACCTAGGATGGCTTGAGGGGGAGTAAGTCATGGGATAGTTTTCATTTTTTGGGTGCAATGGTCAAAGCCACCAGAGCTTTACCATGCTCTTAGCAGGTTAGTCTCTGCAAATCCAGGCTTTGCTAAACCAATGTCAGCAGATTTGTGGTTCACTTACATCTTTACCTCCCATGGCCTCAAACATCTTCTCAAGCTGTACCCTGAGCTGCTGGATATTGTTGATGAGGATGCATGGCTGTGTGGAGCAAAAACACTTTGTTAAAATGGCTGAAATTCAACAAGATTGGACTCAACTAACTAAAAAAAAATACAGACAGAGACTCTCTATCTCGCTGCATGACATATTTCACCCTTGTCAGATTTACAGACCTTAACAGCGCCATCCTTTGCATTCTAGAATAAAATAAAAATAAAACACAAACCGAATGGGTTAAATTCAGAATTTAATCAACTATTTCAAAAATATAAACTTGATGCCACAGGGCTTTTTAGACTATTACCACTTTCTCCTTGGTGCAGTGGTTGGGGTAATCCCTGGAGATAATGTCTGCATAGGAGAGCAGAACATTGCTAATGGTCTGTGGGGTAAAGAGATCATGTTAAAACAAACTCCATTACAATAGCCATTTCACAGATTGACCGTGAAGGTCAATATTAATGTAGCTAAAGACTGGGGTCATCGTGATTTTGTCAAGACATGTTCCTGGATCAACATATCTTGGACCAACATAACTGTCTAAAAACACAGTCCTAATCCTATCCCTATCCCTCTACCCATAAGTTATCCCTAAAATCAGAGGGAAATTATAGGTGAATGATGTAGAAGCACCCTGGGTTGTAAGCCTAAACTTGACATACACTTTACACTTGCCTTTCAAATCTGACTGGTTGATTGGAATGTTGTTCCAGGATCAACAAAAGCCGCGTTTCCACCACAGGAACTTTCCCCAGGAACTAGGGACTGGGGTGGTACTGTGTGTTCCGACCGCAGGAACCGGGTCTAAATAAAGTTCCGGGTAAATATTTCCCCCTCAAAACAGCCCTGCACGCGAGGTAGTACTTTTTCATAGTTCAGGAACTTTTGGGGTGGGACTTGGGTGCCAAACATACTGATTGGTTGGGCTAACGCAGCATTTTATTTCAACCTAAAAGTCTGTTGCGGTGCGTGCAGTACTGTAAGAGTTGTTTGCTATTCAAATCAACAATGGAGTTTCAAAAATATGACCAAAAAGTTAATTTGCGAAATCCAGTGGGCTCTGGAAAGTCGTGAGTAGTCCTACGTCACTGGACTAATCTTCACGGTACTTTAGACCGCGATGGAAACACAGACAGCATTGTTCCGGTCATTTCGGTGGAAACGTGGCTAAAGATGGTCGGTCGAGGTTCAAAGATAATCACGTGGGGTATGATGGGCACAGACTCAAACAAGTTTGATATTTTGAGCTGATTTTAGAACACATTGTTTTCATTTGAAATGCATCTCTGAGCAATAAGACACATTTTGTATGCATAAATTTGTTGATTTCAGGATGACTTGAAAAGTCTGGTAGAATGTGATCCTCAGTCACTTAGTGTATGATGCGCAGTTTTTCTCTGTAACCATTAACAAAGTCGACAAGCATATGATGCCTAGGCCCGGTTGCACAGACAGGGCTTAGATTAAGCTAGGATTAGGCCTAAATTCAATTAGGGCATTTAAGTAGCTTTTATAAATGTGCCTAATTAAAGTGGTGTGCATCTTGAGACAAAACAATAGCACTGATATATTTAAAGAGACTGCTTTCAGTTAATACATCTTAAGCCTTCTCTGTGAAACTGTGGGCTAGTGTTTCAAAATCTGCTCAGATTTTAAAAGTTGTGTTGTGAATTACATCCTTAAGTTAGCTGTTATGTAACTATTTGCTTCATATGATCCATTCTTCTAAAACCAGGTACAAACTGTCTTTAAAAAAAAATGTTTAAAGACAAAACTGTTTTTTGTTTTCAGTAGGATATAATAGTTTGCAACCAAAATCTCAGCTAAGCACTTGACCTTTACTCACTGGCATTATGTCAGTTTGAAAGTAAATGAAATGATAATGAAACTATTAACATAAAAAGAGGAGTGTCTGCTTAGGACCTTTGCAAATCTCTTCATGTAGTGTCCAACAATCTGTGGATCTGGGCACTCCAGCTTCTTAATGATCTCAAAGCTCTGGTTAAGCTGCGAGAAGACATCCACTACCGAACAGGAGAAGAGAGCGTGCTCTGAAGTTTGCTGATACTGTAGGAAAGAAAAAGTTGGATGTGCAGTCAGAAAAAAGTTCTGGAATAGAAGGCGCAAGAGACCACACAAGCAATTTGCGACTAGACGTCAGGTGTGAGCTCTTTCGTCTGGAAATAATTGGGTTGAGGTGAGACTGTGGCAGGTTCCCAAAGGGGGCTCGGTGAAACTAATGAACTAAAGAGTGTGCTTATTGGTTCAGGAACATGCTGAGGTCCTCCGAGGGCACTCATTCATCAAATTTGGACATGTCTGGCTGCAGGCTGGAGGTCTGTTGTTACTCTAACTTATTACAGCTGTTAAAAGCTAAATAATATGAAAAGTTTACAGTAAATTATGAAATAAATAAAACTTTTTTTAAAACTAATTAATCTTTGCATCTAACATAAAAGTTTGTATATATATATATATATATATATATATATATATATATATATATATATATATATATATATATATAATTTTTAGTAGATTTAAATAATACATATTATTTTAAGTTTTATTATCTTAAACCCCCAAAATGTCAGGTGGTCCAACTGTCTGAATAAAATGAACAGACTAAGAAAACTATTTAAAATGGTGTCTTAATAATAAAAGATTTAAAACTTAATACTATGACATCATTTTAGGTTTGAAACCTTTCACATAAACACATTTTTATAAATATCAGTAGTTTTAAAGATGTTGAGATCATTGAAAATTGAGTTTTTGTACAATGAATTTGTACAATTTGTAAAATTCTCAAATGTCAGGGTGGCACAACTTCAAACTTGGCTCTTTTGCTATGAATTGACAATAATAGTAAACATGATAATGCATCATCCAGAGGAGCCCAACTGATCCTTGTGACAGAGTGAAAAGGTTTTTAGATCTCTCTCAAATATACTGGTAAAACTGCTACCGGTTGGTTCACTTTCCATGTCAGGTGGCACAACTACAGTATATACATACAACAATTTGGTTGTACTGCCTGACATAAAAACAGTCAAAAAAAGAATTTAAACTCTTTGAAATGTTATTTAACAACTGAAGCTTGTTTAAACACATTGTCCATGACTCAAAAAAAGTGATTAATCGCTATTAATCAACTTGACAGCACTAGTATCAATGCAATAATCAAACTTTTAATTGTGATTAATCAACTTGACAGCACTAGTATTAATGCAATAATCAAACTATTAATCGCGATTAATCAACTTGACAGCACTAGTATTAATGCAATAATCAAACTATTAACCACGATTAATCAACTTGACAGCACTATTATTGATGCAATAATCAAACTATTAATCATGATTAATCAACTTGACAGCACTAGTATTAATGCAATAATCAAACTATTAATCACGATTAATCAACTTGACAGCACTAGTATTAATGCAATAATCAAACTTTTAATTGTGATTAATCAACTTGACAGCACTAGTATTAATGCAATAATCAAACTATTAATCACGATTAATAAACTTGACAACACTATTATTGATGCAATAATCAAACTATTAACCACGATTAATCAACTTGACAGCACTATTATTGATGCAATAATCAAACTATTAATCATGATTAATCAACTTGACAGCACTATTATTGATGCAATAATCAAACTATTAATCACGATTAATCAACTTGACAGCACTATTATTGATGCAATAATCAAACTATTAATCACGATTAATCAACTTGACAGCACTATTATTGATGCAATAATCAAACTATTAATCACGATTAATCAACTTGACAGCACTATTATTGATGCAATAATCAAACTATTAATCACGATTAATCAACTTGACAGCACTATTATTGATGCAATAATCAAACTATTAATCACGATTAATCAACTTGACAGCACTATTATTAATGCAATAATCAAACTATTAATCACGATTAATCAACTTGACAGCACTATTATTAATGCAATAGAGTTGAGATCATTGAAAATTGAGTTTTTGTACACTGAATTTGTACAATTTGTAAAATTCTCAAATGTCAGGGTGGCACAACTTCAAACTTGGCTCTTTTGCTATGAATTGACAATAATAGTAAACATGATAATGCATCATCCAGAGGAGCCCAACTGATCCTTGTGACAGAGTAAAAAGGTTTTTAGATCTCTCTCAAATATACTGGTAAAACTGCTACCGGTTGGTTCACTTTCCATGTCAGGTGGCACAACTACAGTATATACATACAACAATTTGGTTGTACTGCCTGACATAAATTATTATTGATGCAATAATCAAACTATTAATCACGATTAATCAACTTGACAGCACTATTATTGATGCAATAATCAAACTATTAATCACGATTAATCAACTTGACAGCACTATTATTGATGCAATAATCAAACTATTAATCACGATTAATCAACTTGACAGCACTATTATTGATGCAATAATCAAACTATTAATCACGATTAATCAACTTGACAGCACTATTATTGATGCAATAATCAAACTATTAATCACGATTAATCAACTTGACAGCACTATTATTGATGCAATAATCAAACTATTAATCACGATTAATCAACTTGACAGCACTATTATTGATGCAATAATCAAACTATTAATCACGATTAATCAACTTGACAGCACTAGTATTAATGCAATAATCAAACTATTAATCACGATTAATCAACTTGACAGCACTATTATTGATGCAATAATCAAACTATTAATCACGATTAATCAACTTGACAGCACTATTATTAATGCAATAATCAAACTATTAATCATGATTAATCAACTTGACAGCACTATTATTGATGCAATAATCAAACTATTAATCATGATTAATCAACTTGACAGCACTATTATTGATGCAATAATCAAACTATTAACCATGATTATTCAACTTGATAGCACTATTATTGATGCAATAATCAAACTATTAATCACTATTAATCAACTTGACAGCACTAGTATTAATGCAATAATCAAACTATTAATCGCGATTAATCAACTTGACAGCACTATTAATGCAATAATCATACTATATTTAAAAATGCGTAAGATATTTATATATTAATATATTTTTTTGAAACTTCAAACTTGAAAATTTTCCCAAAAAAAGAGAAACACTAATTTAAATTAAACACTAAATGGATCGATTTAACAGCACTAAAACATACAGAAAAGAAAATCATATAAAACATTTATAAAAAGAAAAATGTACAAAAATCTTTAAAAATCATAAAGAAAAACAAAATGGCATGAAAATCATAAAAGAACACCTTATGAAACGAGAACACTGTACGAAACTTGTATGAAACAAAATATTGGTTATGTTAAAGATTTATAAGATTTGTAATTGTGAAATATTTCAGTAGTGATATTTAAAATTAAACATTAATCTAACATTCAATGTTATATATATTTCTACACTGTATAATAGTCTGAAACCACAGTGAAAATATGGGATATAAATGTTATTTATAACAACAACAACAACAATAATAAAAAAAGTATTATTATAGTTATGTTAATTTTTTCCATGTTAAGAATAGATATTTTTTATTGATTTAAAAACTGATTTATAAAATATTGGTTCTTGAACCTGCATTGAATGGCCTTGAAGCTAGGAACCATAAGGCAAGAGAAATAAATCTCACCCCATCTTTTTTGTCACGCTCCAGGGCTCCGTGCAAGAAGTCTCGAGACACCTCCTCATTCTCATCCAACCACTGGATGACAAATGGCTCAAACCACCTGCAGAGTTACATCAACATCGTAACATCACCACCTAAAGCTTTATTACCCATCATACCATGGTCACAGTGACATTTTGAGTGTGCGCGATATCATTTTTGTGTGTGTGATGCCACTCACGCGGGATATTCAGGCACTCGGCTCTTGAAGAAAGGCAGGTCTTTGCAATATTCATTGTAAAGCCACTTTACTTTGAAGTGCAGGTTCATGTAATCGGCACTCTTGCACAGGCGGTTCTTTTCATGCTCTGAAAGATGTGAGGCGAAGACAAAAGCTCTTCATGAAACAGCTGAAGATTTAACAGCACATAATACATCTATGCAGAATGGAGGACCCCTACTGAATCAGCAGATGAGAAGAACTCCACCACATGTTGACTTTTCACCAAGTGTGAAATTTAAGTGGCTATCAGTGAGAAACCCTGCAATGCTTGCGTTTCTAACTAAAATTATAACTTTTTTTATTGTATCTCAAATGTTAGTTAAGTTATGATCATTCAAGACCTGAGCTGAAACTTTTTAATTAAACATCATGAGGTATTGGAGTCTTGATAGTGATATATAGCTCTACAAAATCAATGATTGATCCACACAAAAGCATAATCCAGAAAAAGGCTGGGGTTTAAAAGTTAATATTGAGTATTATTATCAATTTGACTGCACTGACACTATCAGATAAGAACAAAACTTGAACTGAACTGAGCTGGAAGTTGATACTATCGTTTTCTGTAGAGCTGCTTATTCATAATTGACAACAATTTGCACCATTGATTCATTTATTGAACTAAACTGAATCAACATAGATCTGACTCAACGTAAATAACAACACTTTTATCTTATGTAGAGCTGCTTATGGCTGAATTTAACTTGTTACATAATGGATTAACTTTTTACACTTATTGAACTGAAATGACTAGAATTTGAATTTGTCCCATATTTGATAACGTTCAAGATCATTGATTTGTATTTTCTTGCTTTTTACTGTAAAGCTGCAATGAAACGATATAAATAAAATAAAGCTGAAGAAAAGCTTAGACTCACCTTCCATTGCATACTTCATATCCTGGGCAAACAGGTTCCACATAACCTCTGCGCTGATCTTTCCAACATTGAGCTCCTGGGGAAACCTGTGTGGACCAGAGCAAGCAATATTAATATCCTAAACAGGAAGTGCATTGGGAGATTTTGTGAAATAACAAGGTGCCGGCCTCACTGGTTAAGGCAGGGGGTGTAAGAGTTCTTGTCCTCTTCAATAATTGAGACAATGAGGGTGATTAGCTTAGACCAGAAGTCTAGATTCTTGATACTTGGACCTTGTTCTTCTGGAGGAACCTCTCCTTTTTTGTTCTGCATAGAAAGAATTCATTTTGAAATCCAATGGAAGCTTGAAGCACATTATGTCTTTTCATAATCTGCCAAACTCCGGAAGAAATTACCCTACTAAGCGCTCAGCAGGAATGGCTTATTTCAGCCAGCAAGCAAACAAGCAAATATATGCCAACTACTCCAGCGGAACAAGATATGGAACAATCCTGCAAAGCTTTGCAGCAAAATATAGGAAGTAGCCCAGGGTCAGATGTTTAATTCAACAGGAAGAGTGTTTGATATTTATGAAGGGAGTCTGTAACATCTTCAAAGCAGCATAAACAAAAGCTGCGAGATGAATTGCACTGATAAAATGACATGGATGCTCCCTAGGCAAAAAGCTTTGGGGCTTGGCCAGGGAGTGTTGACTCACCGGGTCTGTTTGGTATTCTCGACTATACAGTTCATGGCAGTTGTTGAAAATGTATTCATAGGTTGAGTTGAGGCAAGCCTTCACACAGTCCTTCACTACCTGGCTGGCACGAGGAGGACTCTGAAGCTCTTGGACCTAGAGAAGAAGGGTTCATGGTCCATGTAGATGGGTAATTCAGCTATGAACAACATTTTTAATATTGAAGGTCAACTCTAAAATCACAAAAAGAAAAAAAAAAAATCACACAAAAAAATGAAAAGAAAGTGGTATGAAAATCAAACAGAAATCACACGAAAAAGAAATCGTAAAAGTGCACAAAAATCATAAACAAAAAAATACTACAAAAAGAAATTTGTCTGAAAATCCTAAAAAAGAAAAAAAACATATGGCAAAGATAAACAAAACTATGCAAATCATAAAAGAACACCTTACAGAAAAATAACTTCGTATGAAAATTGTATGACAATCGTGTAAAAAGAAAAAAAAAACATGGCAAAGTAAAAGAACATTTTATGAAAAAGAACATTGTATGAGAACTGTGTGAAAGAAAATCATACAAAATATCATGTAAAAAAATATGTATGAAATGTTTTTTAATGAAATGTAATTTCAGAATTACAAAAATCACATGAAAAAAGGAAATTGTATAAAAAACTAAAATATTCAAAAAATTATATGAAAAAAGAAATTCATACAAAAAAAATCGTGCACACACAAAAAGTATTTTAGGATGATATACTGACACAAAGCACCAAATAGAGCTTCAATACATGATCAAATGTACACTGTCAACAGCGTCAGCGATTCACAACTAACCTTCATCCTGAAAAATGTGATACTGGTCAGAAGGTCCACAGTAGACTTGAGGTCCTGTAGCCTCTCAGGACTGCTAGCTGGGAAATTATTCTAAGAGACGCAAGAGGGAGTGTCATCAATATTCACTTCCTCTTCAAATAATTTATACTTTTTAATACTACTATTTATGCTTTTAATACTTAGTCGCTAATCATTCTCATTTGTCAGCCTGGACTGGGAACGCCACACTAACCATTCACCTTTAGTTAAGAAAGATCCTTCAAACCAAAAGCAAGAAAACATATAAAACTCTAAAAAAGTTACAATACCCTATACATAGAGAGGTCAATCCTCAGAGAGTTGTGGAGCTGGTCCAGAAGCTTGACAAATCGCTCTTTCTACAGAGAACACACAAGAAAACACCATCAATTATTGCCACAAATACTTTAATGTTGAAATTTTCACTATGTGGCGAAATGGCTGGCTCAAGCACCCACCCCAAAGTTGGAGGCAGCGAAACGGTCAGAGGCAGATACATTGTTGGTGGCCTGGGTTGTGTGAGCGTAGTAAGCATTGATGTTGGCCAGTAGGGTGCTCATGACCGCAGGCACACCAGGACACATGTACTTTGATGACAAGCAGGCAAAGTGTCTAGAAACAAGAAAGCACAAAAAGTACTTAAGTACCTAAGCAAACAAGTAAAACATCAATGCCAAAATAGTGGGGACAGTCATACGTCATGGCTTGATAAATGGACTCCACTCCGTAACGCATGGCAAACTCATCGACAATTTCTTGGGGTGTCTCCTCGAAGTAAACCTTCCATGCGTCATCACCCTTGGCATCTGGTATCTTCACCACCCCGTTGTTCTGGATGTCCGTTAAATAGTGGAAAAGGTTCTATGGAGAGATGGAATCCATTGGAAGTACTTGCTAAGGACCAATTTAATGTACTCTAGCATGGACTATGTAGCTTGTTAATAAATGACCGTAGGTGGAAAATTTATTATAATAATAATGCATTTTATTTAACTGTGCCTTACATAAGACCCAAGATCACCTTAAAAGCAAGCCAAGCAAGCCAAACAGTAATATAAAAAACAATAAAAAGCAAATAACAATAAACAAATCCCATTAGTGTCACAGGATACAACAGTATAACAGCACACACGTGTAATAGATGCAGTAGGCTAATAAAAAGCAGGTCATAAAAAAACATGGTAAAAAGGTAAGTCTTAAGATGGTATTTGAAAGTATGTAGACTGTCACAGAGGGAGAGTTCCATAGGCAAGGGGCCGCAAAGCTAAAAGTTCTAGGTTTTATCACTGTTGATTTTTAAAAAGTTCGCTGAAAACACATCTTTAATTTCAGCTAAACAACAAGAAGGTGGAGGAAAAGAGACAAGAGGGTTTGGATGACAGGTAGAGCTGGGTGTCATCAGCGTAGCGGTGTAAATGGATACCATATTTCCTGAAAATGTGGCCAAAGGGGAGTAAGTAGATAATAGAAGCGGGCCCAAAACAGAACCCTGAGGAACACCAGTAGTAACTGTAGTAAATGAGATTGAAAACATGATCAGGATAGCATCAGACTGACCTCATGCAAGCAAGTGTACTGGACGTGGTATGGAGCTACAGTTTCCTCTCCTTTGATCTCCACACTGATGTGCATACGAATGGCTCCCGACACAGCAGACTTGTCTGTACGCTTGTCTAAAAGGAAGCAAAATTAAGCTGGTAAACTTTAAAATCATACAAAAGAAAACCCTGAAAAAAGAAAGTGGTACGAAAATCATAATTAAAAAAAAAAAAAAAGTTATCATAAAAGTAAAACATACGAAAATGAAAGTATCGTATGAAAAAACGGCAAAAAAAATGTTAATTTTTTTTTTTATATGATAATCATAAAAATTTAAATCATATGAAAAAAGTCAAATGAGCCAGATTTTTTTTAGAAGCGCAAAACATTTAAAATAGGATGTGTAACATCAGTTAATCCAGATTTTTTTTATATAGCAATACTACTAAACAAGTATGTAATTAACACAATTTTTAAAGGGATGGTTCACCCAAAAATGAAAATTCTGACATAATTTACTCACCCTCAAGTTGTTCCAAACCTGTATGAATTTCTTTCTTAAGATATTTTGAACTATGTTTGCAACCAAACAGTTGTAGGGCACCATTGACTGCAATAGTATGGGGGGAAAAATACTATGGAGGAGAGTGGGGCCCATCAACTGTTTGGTTAACGACATTCTTCAAAATAACTTCAATAAATTCATACAGGATTGGAACAACTTGCCAGTGAGTAAATTATGACAATTTTCATTTTTGGGTGAACCATCCCTTTAAGTCTTTCAATGATAGTGTTAGGAAGTTTTATGACATTGTTATGTTTGCAAGAAAGCAAACAAAGCAAGCTAACATTTGAGCTTAGAACAGAAAAAAGTAATGTCCATCACTTTGATACGTTGCAAAAAAACGTTGCCCATGTAATATGTCACACTAATTTTTCTATAACTCTTGGTGTCATTTCTAAAGGTCAAACAGGAGTTTAAACCGTTTGATCTTTAAGCATTGCATTACAGCTTGACCTGAGCGCAATGTAAATGGAGCACAAATATAACATTACTTTTATCTTTTAAGGTGACTACTTTTACTTTTTACTTTTTATCTACTTATATCGAATGTATTTCGATATTTTCTGAGAAAAATATGGCTTGGCTACTCACCCAGGTTGTACCAGACGTCCATCTCTCCGCTCAGAGTTCGTACCTCGATGATGGTCTGACCGAGGAAGTCGTCAGACTCACGTTTGAACTTCTGCTTTACTCTGGACTTAATATCGTCATCCTCGTCCCACACGCGCACTTTGATCCGATCGGAAGAGTTGTGACACTCACTGTTGAGACATTTTTGTATCAATGTGAGGACTAATTTTCGATAAAATGTATTTGATAAATATTAAGCGAGATACAAATATAGTCCACTTACAAATTGAAGCTCTCATCCCATACAGGGTTGAGGTTGCCGTAGATAGTCTTGGTCCGTTTTTTGGTCTTGCCTACTTGCACCGTAACATAAGGGTCACTGGAGCCGGTCTTGTCCTTTGCCTGCAGGCCCTGGGCGCATAACACTGAGCGCAGAAACAGGGTTAATGCTAAGATAACCAATATGACATATAACAAACTTGTGCTGGTTGAAGTGGGTCATTACCGGTGATGCTGATCTTGGCCGACCACTTGGACGTTCCGTCAAGGACGCTTTGCTTGACCTGCTTCATGTGCGCCACGTGCGTGGCCTTGATGACTGCAAACACGTCCTGAATCAGCTCGAATATCTCAGGCTTGTTCCGTTCACGGATCTTCATGCGGTCTTTCAACACCATGATGATGTTCTGCGTGCGATCCTCAGCTCCATGCTTAGAGCTCTTCTCAGCCGCCCCTGCAGAAGATGGATAAGGTTTATATACATATATGTTTTACATTTTAAATATGTTTACATTTAAATAAATACAGAGTAATCAAAGAAACTCAATAAGTAATCTTACTCTGCAGACAATCGGCATTGAGTAAATCTTGACACTTCTCGTGGCACTTGACCCCACACTCGGTGCAGCGCATGCCCTGTCGAGCGATGCCCCACAGAAGCCCCTCGCACTCGTAGCAGTAGGTGGGCGTGGTTGCCGTCCACACCTCAAAGTTGTGTGGTGTGGTACAGGAAATGGGGTAGATCAAAGCCTGCAGGGTCTTCTTATAGACGTGACTCTTCTGCATGATCATTGAACAAATCAACAGGTAAATGGAAAATGGTTCTGAACTGCAACATGTGAATATCCAGGAAGAAAACAAGGCTGGTTGACATACCAATTCTTCATTGTTAAGTGTGCTGGAGGCCATAGCAGAAGTGATGCCTGCTTTTCGAGAGTTCTGGACAAGGGACTACAAGAGAAAACAAACATGTAGAGCTCAAAATTGAATTAGGAGCAAATGTGTGTATATTTGATTGCTTCCAAATATATGATTTGAACTAAATACTGTTTTTAACTATTTATATTTAAAAATATAACAATGTAAGTAACAAAAACAATAAAATAAATACGTTTGGATTTAAATAGGCAAATGCTTAAGAGTCAATGATTGGATCTTTATTGCAGTGTTTCAAGCATGTTATATTGAATAACATTTATTTCCATCAAGAGGTGCATCAATTTTTGGTCAAGATCTTGTATTGCCAATGCAAGAGTCCAGCACTCTGTAAAGTCTACTCCAGCACATCCCAAAGGCTTTCAATGAATTTCACGTGTGAAAATGATTCTTCATGCTCCCACCCAACCACTCTTTCACAATGTGAGGCTGATGAATCTTGACATTGTCATCCTGGAACATGGCCATGATGTGTCTTAGTTCATGGTTGTTTAAGAAATTAAAAGCTACTCACTCCATCAGTTAGGGTTAGAAAACTGCTGACAAACATTTAACATGCTAGAAACTATAATAATAATCACTGCAACAATGATCCAATCATAGACTCTAAAGCATTGCCTATTTAAAACCAAACAGAAACTTTTTTGGGGGCTCGGGCAGTGCATTTTGAAGTTGACCCAAAAATGAAATTAAATTGCTGTCTTTGGAGGGGTCAGAGAGCTCTCGAATTCCATCAAAAATATCTTCATTTGTGTTCTGAAGATGAACGAAGTTCTTATGAGTTTGGAATGGCATGAGGGTGAGGAATTAATGAAAGAATTTTCATTTTTGGTTCGACTAACCCTTTAACTATGAATTTGTGATGAAAGCATCATAGCTTCCATGTAGAAATTCTGTAAAAGTATACAGTCATAAATAATGAAACAGAAAACTGTTTATGGCTGGAATTAAAGTACTTTACCAAGGAGTGCTGAAAAAGGCAGTACTCACCATTGCCTGCAGAAGATGAAGCATTGGAAAAGAAAACATTTTTTTTTTAGAAGTTTGATTCGATTTCACTTGATTACATGCGTCACAAACTGCACAACCAGGGTTGATTAAGTTATAAAAAAATGACAATTAGTGCTAAATTCAAGCATACTTTTTATAAAACTACTGACTCAACAATAAAGTATTTATGTAAAGAGGTTTCAAAAAGTGCTTGTACAACAATTATGCAAAGAGCAGAGAGAAATATGAAAGAGAGAGGGGTACTTTGTCTTTTGGATGAATTGTTTTTGACACGCGTTTTAATTCGGATCAAGTCAGCACTTTGGCTTCTGACTCTTAGAGTCAGTGTCGGTGATGGTAAGCTGGATTAAAACCGACAAACTGTGGAGTTGTTTGGTGCAGCATGGTAATTTCTCCTTCATCTTCCAGTCCGTAGCATCAGGGAGAGCCTGGTGCCGTTGCTTGTTCTGACAGCCCTCCAGTGAAGGCTGCCAGGAGCGTTCTTGGCTGAATAAGTACGGGCAGACCTACACGACAGCTGTCAGCTACTGAACATTTTTTTTTTTGGCTCTCGTTACTTTGTCTAATCAATACATAACCAACTCTCCTGTCAGTCTAATGAGAAGTTTCGCAGAAAGTAAAAGTAAAAAATGTAGTTAATTAACAAAAGCTAATGTAACATAACTCTTGAGCATTTTGTTTAAACTTAATAGGTTAAATTTAGATTTTATGTTGCCTCTATCTATGCAAGAACCTATGATGATTGCTCTCGAAAGTAGGTTACAGGCATGAAACAAGGTTAGCAGGGAATGAAGTCAGCTCAGAAAGAAATACAAAGGCCAAAATTAACGGGACTGCAAAGGAGACATTGAGGCATTCGGGAGGCTGACTGGACCGGTGGATATTCATAAGTCTACAGGGTGAATGGAGCTGAGTAATGCTCTCATAATGTCTAACCCTGTAGCCGTGATTCAAACAGATGTGCCATAGAGACTTTGAACTACAGACCCTTGACAGACTGCTGCCCAAAATAACCATGCTGACATATACAGATGGAGCTTTTGAAGAGATAGGAAGGTAATGTTTGGTCCAGCAATGCTTTGGTGGAAACTTTGACGTACTGAAGTGGGGGTGTGTGACTCACCAGGTCTCGAACGAGAGGGATGGCCTTCCTCTTGCGTAGGTCAGGCATGCTGTCTATGCTGTAGAGAGCACCTCCAGGCCTGTGGATCAAACAGGAAAATGTATTTTATTAATATATATATATATATGTATATTATTAATATTACATTGTAAAATGTATAACTAAAAATAAACTGATAGATAAGTGTTTCTTTAATCATTTAAATTTCTTTAATTTGATTAGCAGAGCGAAAGCTTGTAAGTCAGTATGTAGTTTGTATATACAAAAGACCATTTACAGCCAATACAGGCAAATTACCATAGGAAATATATGGTTTTTAAAGCTTTTTAACAGTTATCGAGGTTGAGCCAAAACCTACAACTAGCTAACGCCAAAGTTAATTTTTGAAAAGCTCTCCAATATTTAACGAATGATTTGATTGACAGCGGCAGTCCTAGAGGCGAATAGAATAGAGGTCTACCTCTAAAATAGAGGTCTTTCAAAAAATTGTGATAATCTTTTGGAAAAGAGCATTTTCCATAGAGATTCATAATGCTTTAGGTACCTTTCAATATTAAAATGTTTCTATAACATTATATATCATCTTAAGCATGATGTTTAAATAGCTCAGACATTTAGCTGCTCTGAAAAAGAGCTGCAGTCCTCTGATGACACTCACCCTGCTTGCAAAAAGAGTGATGCAAGTCCTGGAGTCTCACCTCGAGCCTGTGGACAACAGAGAGGGACAGAGGGATCAGTGACAGAGCTCCATATAATTCATCCACTAAACCATATTAATGTTCTTTTCAATATCCATGCCGACCTCACAATGTAATTTCAGAGATATCATTTGTATTGCAGAAAAAAGACCATTGTCTGTTTTGATTGGACCCAGAAAGAGCCTTCAGTCGGCTGATCTCATTGACGTTAGCTGCAGGCCTCTCTCATAATTAGACTGGATTTGCCGGACATCTTTATCTCAATCATTATTATTCTATCATAACTCCATGTGTATCTCGGAGAAAGCGCGCCATAGTCAACGGTCAGAAAAATGTGTTTACTTTGGACCCTCACATTACCACACCCACCTTTCAGACTGCTTGTCCGACTTCAGCAAAGCAGGGAAGAGCATGACAATCGCTATTGCAATGACAAAAAACTGAAAGAAAAAAAACACAAAACAAAAACAAATGGGGTGGAACACAAAAAGGGGCAAAGTACAAAATCTCAAAATGAAAACATGTTTTGTAAACATACATGACAGTAAAACGGAAAATTAAGCAACAAAAAAGTAACATGAAATGGAGAAGACAGGCAAGAAAAAGGACAACAAAAGGGCAGAACTAACCAAAGACTGGCGACCCAATGTTGGCCAACAGAACCAACTGAATAGGCGTAAGCTGGTAAACTTTGATTTAAAAAGGTTACTGATTTTCTATGTACTTGGAAGCTGATCAAACAAATCTTGAATCGATTTCACAACTTCAGACCTCACATACCTCCTGCAGCTGAAGGCGAACCCTACTGAAGAGTCGTAGCCAGTTGGCTTTGGCCCTTACTGCAGGGTCCACAGGTGACTCCAACTTTGGTGGGCTGGGAAAAGATGGTGAAATTATTAGATTTAACTTGTATCCAGCAAAATGTCATGATAGACTACACCTTATCCGAGCTTTCAAGGACTCGGCACATGGGGCTTACCTCTCAGGAGAAGCCTCCTTCTCTTGTTCTTCTTCAGGTGGGCTCTCAGTGGCAGCGGTGGGCAAGGGCTCTTCTGTATGAGCTGCCAGCTTGCCTGCAGGCACTGGGACCTTCTCTGGTTCCAACTCTGAGACCCGGGGTGGGGTTGAGGTACGAGGTACCTTGGCAAAGACATCATGTGGCTGTTGTGGGGGGGATGACTCTCGTTTAGGCTCCACGGTCTGAAACGGTGGTTGGGATTGCGGGGGCTGTTGCTGGTGCATGGAAGCCTGTTTCTCCAGGGGTGGACGGCTGCTGGGGGCCTCAGGAGCCAATGCCGGGGCAGTGCTGGTTGGGGTAGGGGTGTAGGGTGGCTCCTGCTCTTCACTGAGAGTGCCATCCAATGGATATAGTTCTTCATCCTCTTCATACACCATTCCTTCCTCCTCCTCCTCATAGTGGTACTCCCCTTCCTCCTGCTCATAGATTTCACCATCGTAGAGTGCACCTTCTTCACCTCCATCTTTGTTGTACTCCCCATCATCACTGTAGGCGACCTGCGGCTCATCAGGATCCCAGACGGGTGAGTCTTTACCGTAGCTAACAGAGGAATGGCAGGAATGGTAGGAGTCGTTCTCATCGTAGAACTCTCCAGAACCACGAAAGCTCTCAACATCCTCTGGGCCGAACTCCTCACTGAGCTGGGAGCTGCCGCGGCTCAGCTCACCCGAGGAGGCATAGCGACTACTGCCAGTGGGGCTGCGGGAGTAAAGAACTGTCAATTATATTAAGTCATAGAAGAAGGTGGGCGATTGTTATATAAAGGATTAAAGGGATAGTTCACCCAAAAATGAACAATAAGTCCATGATTTACTCACTCAAGTCATCCTAGGTGTATAAAAATTGGTGCTCTGTTTTTGAAGTCCATAGAAAATGCTTCTGTCCGTCAAATGCATCTGTCCGAGGGTAAATAAAGGCCTTCTGAAGCTAATCGATGTGTTTGTGTAAGAAAAATATCCATATTTAAAACTTTATAAAGTGAAGTTCCAGCCGATCGCCTTCCATGAAAAGTGTTAAAAGTGGCTTCTCAGAGTTCAAGATGCATACAGTACGTCTGACGAGCGTGCCTGGTAACTGCAGAGGCACTTTTTCCATAAAATTTAATACGGAAGGCGATTGGCCAAAAATGTACTTTATAAAGTTTTAAAAATGGATATTTTTTATACAAAAACGCTTCGCTTCGCTTCGCTTCAGAAGGCCTTTATTAACCCCCTGGAGCCGTGTGGAGCACGCTATTTGACAGACAGATTTTATTTGTTTGAAAGAAGAATGTCATATATACCTAGAATGACTTGAGGGTGAGTAAATCATAGGCTAATTTTCATTTTTGGGTGAACTTTGGGTCGCTTTAAGGGCCATAAAAAGAGAGTTAGAGGCAGGAACAACCAACCACAGAGGAAAATGATGCTTGTCAGCTAATAGAAGTCTCTCCCTGCTGAAAACAACAGCTTAAACCTGCCAAAGATTAGCTCAAACCAGCTAAGACAAGCAAACAAATTTATGGTTGGTTTAAAGTGTTTTCTTCAGCAGGAAAGGTGGTGAGAGAAAACAAGTCCTGAGGGTCATTTGAGGGAGTCGAAGGAAAAAACTCACATTAACATATGGACTCAAAAAGAGCTGTTTCACAATCTCAGACCAAACAAAAAAATGTTAAGATAAGATGGCAGTGGGAAGAGTTGTCATTGGACAAATTCATCCAGGTGGACAAGAAAGAACAACACATAAAAGAAAAGATAGAGAGTCACTGAGCAGCATTTTCCAGTTTAGAAAGGCTATTTATCCTCACTGATGAAGTCACTGACGAGTCAATTATGTATAGAGAGATTGAGAGAATAGAATGAGTAAGAAAAGATGCACTGACACACACACACACACACACACACACACACACACACACACACACACACACACACACACACACACACACACACACACATACATTATCGATTATGGGACGTAAGGTTTAGTAATGCATGAAGAATCCGAAGCTAAATAGATGGGGTGTGTAATAGGCTGTGAGCTAAAAAGCATCTGGGCTTCAGACTAGAGGAAATACAAGAGCCACAGGACACAAACACAATTAAACTTACAATCACGTTTCTGTCAAGTCCTTGTGCCAGTTAGTCATATATCCTTGTCACCTTTTCTAACTCCCTAGGACACAACCCTATAAATTCCCAAGACACAGCTTTATTTCCTGTCTTCCAAACAACACATTTTGGCTTTCAGTAAGGTTGGTTCCTGAGACACAGAGAGGGTAATCAGTGATATGTACATCCCCTGGACTCTGTCACAGCCATCGACATGGTCCCGCCTGCTGCCCACACACAGCATAGTATGTCTAAAGGCTATATAATTAGCACACCCTAGGCTTCGGAATTACAATGTTATTCTCTAACTCTGTCAGACATAAAGCAGCCAAATAACAGACTTCACAAAATGGCACCGAATTCCGATTACACGGTACAAAAGACACAAGAAAAAGCTTGTGAGGTGTAAGGGTCAGTTACCTAATAACACGAGACAGGCCATTAACAGGTACACAGCAATCATGATAGAGGACATATACAAAGAAGTATAGATCAAATATATCAATAGACTATGTATGTAAAAGAAGGATTGGTGCGCATGCATGGCAAGCATAGCGAGGACCACAGGACCAGACAAGTCCAATTCCACGACATCATCACAGCGGGACGGAATCACAGGCTGGAGCAGGAAGAAGAGCAGGAGGAGGAGGTGGAAGAAGGTGGAGGTGTAGGAGCTACGGAGACCCACCTATCAGAGAGCGAGTGCCTACTGTCTAAGGAGTACTGGCGGCTGGTCCGCCTGCTCGAGCCAGAAGCCGAATCGAGATCGCTGCGGCCGTTGGTGGCGGAGTCTAAACTATCATAGCGTCTGGTGGGAGGGAAGGGGATGGGGGAGGCAGGAAGAGGAGGAGCATGAGAAATGTCTTTATTCGTTTTTCATCTCACCTCATCAGGTCACATTGGAAGGAAAATGACCCAACTTAAGGCATTGGTTAACCAAGCTGCTAAGAGACTAATACAAAAAGCATCACTTTGGGATCAGGATCTGTCTATTTATAAGACTGTATAAAGGATTCATGAGACTTTGAAAGAGGCCCTGTCCCAACAGGCGCACTTGATGCTGATTTGCAGTCTCGTGGCCTTCTCTCCCACGTGAAGTCCGTGAGAGAGCTGGGTGGCCCATTTGTTGTTATAGTTTTCTAAAGGCAGCTCATAAGCTACTTTAGGCCTGCTATGCCTCCCTTTTGGTGAAGACTTCTTAGGGGACAATTACCCAACAGTCTGTTTGGTAACTTGACTTGGAAGAGGACCCCAAGAGCTTAAGGTGCCATTTGGGACAGGGCCAGAGTCTTTTAGCACAAAAGTCTCCAGCATGCAATGCAAGAATGTCGGGAATAGCACTTTTGTAAGACAAAATGTACAGGAAATAAAGCTCGTTTTGAAGTGAACTGGACCAAAACGAGCAATTGAGGGGAAATGTTGCATTCAAATAACACAAGTGTGGCTCCAAACCCATGAAGTGTATACAATGACTGATCATCCAATCCTTGTATACAGTCATCAATGCATAGGAATAAGAAAAGAGGAAAGTTGTACAGAGACAGTGAATGCTAATTACCAACGGATAGATGCTAAAGTGACTAGCATTAGCAACAATACTGCACCCAAGAATTGGGAAAATTTACCTAATGGCTCTCTGGTTATCATAGTCATAGTCGTGTATGTCGTTGTAGCGGGAGCCATGGTGAATATTTCGGATGGGGTATTGGTGCATGGATGCGTTGGGCTGAGAAGTGGTGTAGAACGGAGGCGGGATGCTGTTGCTGGTTTCGCTGCGGTAATCACTGTCTCGATCATCCACAGCACTGTCTGGATCATCGTCTGGGGAAAGTGTAAATTGTGTGGGTTAACCCTAAAATCTGATTGCTTAATAGGAATGTTCCAGGACCAAATTGATGTTGATCCACAAACCCATCATATTTGAGTAAACAAAGTCCACCAGCAAGCATCAATGAAAGTTTTCAGCATGTTTTTTTTATTTTTTAAACAAATCTTACTTACTTTGTTGGTCCCCCCATAGACTCCAGTTACCTATGAGGAAAGACAAAAATTAGAAGTAGCCTAAGAAATCAGTGATCAAAATACATCTTTGTGGTTCACACGCCCATGTTTGACCATTTGTTATAAGTATAAGAGTTGTGAAATTACCAGATGTGGCATGGATGTAAATTTGGATGTCAGAAATGTGGGAGAGTGACCTTGCCTATGCACAATTAATGCAAATGGGAAATAGCGCCGATGTGAAGTAATAAAAACTGCACTGCTGGCAAGCCAAAGCTACTCTAACATGCCACTACTCCTTAAACCATCCAGGCTTCTGATATCGCTGAATACTCTCCTGGAAATCTGCACCATGATGATAAGCCATCCATCTAGTGCACAGCGATAAAGAGGTCTCATATTGGACCTGCTGATGGGGTGATTGGTCTTCTAATGAGGTTCTGTACACATTAACCTACCAAGGGACCATGTAATTTATAGTGTGATTGTGAGTGTGAGTGTGAGTGTGAGTTGCGCTTGAAAGCTCACAGCACTGAGTTGATGGCATTGGAAGTGGTCTCTCGTGCTCCTCCTGGTATGTGTACTGCAAAATGAGCAAAAATAAATTACTGGCAAGCTAGTTTAAACAGAGAAAAGTCTTTTTTTTTATTAGGTCAGTAGTTCAAAAGACAAAAAAATGCTGTTCGAGCTCAGGCATTTCTCTGACAGACCCAAATTAATGCATGTTCTGCCCTTGGTCTCTTGGGAGGACTGTAAACACAACAAGGCTGGAGTTGAATAAGGAGACTTACATCTTGGTCCCTCATGGCATTGAGCTGCTCCAATTTCTTGGCCCAGTATCGAGCTTCCTCCTCCGGTATATCTAGAAGTATGAAAACCATAGGTTAGCAACAAAACTTAGGACAAGTATTGCCCAAATACAATATTGGAGTAATAAACAGCAGGGATACCTAATGGGAGTTCAAATCGTGTATCCAAAAGCACTCGATGAAAGGTGGGATCTTTGGTGCCGCAGATCTCATTTTCAGCCATAATTACCTGGGAGTCTAAAGTCAACCATTGTCCTGGACCTTCCTACAACACAAGTGAAAAAGAAGCAGTGGTATATCTGCCATCAGAAACAAAGCTGTCTGTACATTTGGTTGGATCAACTACCGAGGTACCTGCTTGTAAAAGGCTACTGAACAATCAGTGTTATTTCCTAAAACAAGCCAATTACTCCCAGATTGCTCCAAGAACACTGTCCTTGAAAGTGAACCTTTTATGCCAAAACTTCAGAAACAAATTCAACTGGTGTCGGTTCATCAAAAAAAATTGAACTGGTAAGAAATTCTAACAAATATTAACACATATTCATACAGGGAATGGTTTCAGCAACATGTTTGCAATGAGAGCCAATGCCAGGCATCAGCTTTAGATCTCCACATATAGATCTACAGAAGATGAGAAAAGCTGCAAGCTGTTGGGGGCCCGGCCGGCCATCTGGGCTGTACCTCGTTCGACTGTCGAATGCTGCGCAAAGGGATCCACAATGTGCCAACCATGGTGTCCCAGATCAGTCCTTTGTTCCATACCTCCACGGTCAGGCCCAGATCCAGCCTGTTAATCTCACTAGAAGATGGAGTGAAGAGAGATGGACAGAGAAATTCATATATGGTATGACGACAATACACTCTGTTAAGAAAGTTTTATATATATTCAGTTAATAATAAACTCAGAAAGAAAGAGACCTAAGGCAAAAGTTGCTTTTCCACAAAACGCACATTTTTGAAATACTGTGGAGAAACTGCATGACTCCATAATTTAATTTAGATTAGACATGCTGAAAAACCAAACCCCAGAGAATAGCAGAGGGGAAAAAAAATAAATTTTAACAGGAAAAAGAAACAGAAAATAAGCAAGAAAAAACGAAACAGGGTGCAGACAACAATGCCATCTGTGCTTTGGGCATCTGCAGTGACACTCCAAGTGAAGCTCCACAGGACCACACTCTTTAAATCCTAATAATAGCCTCAACTTTGACTTCAAATCCAATTCCTCTCACAGACCATGAGGTCTAATCTTGGGGACAGTGGTGGCACCGCGTTAGACATTGCATACCGAGATAAAGAGGAGCTGAATCAGATATGGCTTATAGATTACTCAAGGTGAGGTTGGCAAGAATTTTACAGGTATCATTAATTTAGAATAAACCCATAATGCTAAGTAGTAGCATTAATAATTGCTTTGTTTTGCTTAGTGAGCTTCAATATTTTAATCATGGATTGTTGAAATCGGTCCTGGAGGGACACTGTCCTGCAGAGTCTAGCTGATAAAAACTCACCAACCTGAAGCTTTCTAGTAATTTCTAGTAATCTAGCTTGTTCAGGTGTGTTTGATTAGGGTTGAAGCTAAACTCTGTAGGACAGTGGCCCTCTAGGATCGAAGTTGCCTATCCCTGATTTAAATGTTTTATTTCTGCTCGTTTACTGTATCTCCTCTTCCAGGACAATCAAAACACATATTTTATCTTAAGTTTATAAGACAAGATTTATTGCATTCAGTGCTAGGCAACATCTGGGCCCTTGAGGGTGAAACCATTATGGGTACTATCTGACTGCCACTACCTAGGGAATGCCAACTGTTACATAAGAAAATAGAAATAGCCCCTACACCAAGGTTCTTATAAGACTCAAAACACACTCTACACGTGTTTGTGAACACACGTTTACATATACAAGCTCAAGTTCACACGATATGTTATGGAATATCTGAACCTAATTCAAATCAAGCATGCATTACATTTCTCAGCTGCCACTAGGGCAAGCAAGTGTACACTACATTGCCAAAAGTATTAGGACACTCACCTAAATTCAATGATTTGGAGGTTCCAATAATTTCCATGGCCACAGGTGTATAAAATCAAGCACCATGGCATGCAGACACTTCTACAAACATTTGTGAAAGAATGGGTTCGCTCTCAGGAGCTCCGTGAATTCAAGTGTGGTACCGTGATAGGTTGCCACCTGGGTAATAAGTCCATTTGTGAAATTTCCTCACTACTAAATATTCAACAGTCAACTGTTAGTGGTATTTTAACAAAGTGGAAGCAATTGGGAACAACAGCCGCTCAGCCATGAAGTGGTAGGCCACGTAAAACCACAGAGCGGGGTCACAGCATGCTAAGGCGCACAGTGTGCAGAAGTCGCCAACTTTCTGCAGAGTCAATAGCTGCAGACCTCCAAACTTTGTGTGGCCTTCAGATCAGCTCAAGAACAGTGCGTAGAGAGCTTTATGGAATTGTTTCCATGGCCGAGCAGCTGCATCCAAGCCTTACATCACCAAGTGCAATGCAAAGCATCGGATGTAGTGGTGTAAAGCACGCCACCACTGGACTCTAAAACAGTGGAGACGTGTTCTCTGGAGTACCGACTCACGCTTCTCTGTCTGGCAAGCCGATGGACGAGTCTGGGTTTGGTGGTTGCCAGGAGAACAGTACTTGCTTGACTGCATTGTGCCAAGTGTTAAGTTTGGTGGAGGGGGGGTTATGGTGTAGGGTTGTTTTTCAGGGGTTGGGCTTGGCCCCTTAGTTCCAGTGAAAGGAACTCTTAATGCTTCAGCATAAGACATTTTGGACAATTTCATGCTCCCAACTTTGTGGGAACAGTTTGGGGATGGCCCCTTCCTGTTCCAACAGTCCTGACCTTAACCCGATAGAACACCTTTGGGATGAATTAGAGCGGAGACTGCGAGCCAGGCCTTCTCGTCCAACATCAGTGCCTGACTTCACAAATGCGCTTCTAGAAGAATGGTCAAAAATTGCCATAAACACACTCCTTAACCTTGTTGAAAGCCTTCCCAGAAGAGTTGAAGCTGTTATAGCTGCAAAGGGTGGATGGAGCAACTCAATATTAAACCCTAAAAATATGGATCAAGAATGAGATGTCATTAAAGTTCATGTGCGTGTAAAGGGAGGTGTCCCAAAACTTTTGGCAATATAGTGTATGTACAATAAGACCCTGTGCATTCAATGCATTGGCCAAACATTTGAATCTACATGCTTGCTTACTTGCATTGTGTTTCTAGCTCATCTTTTTGTACTGCTAAGAGAAAGAAAAGGGGAACTCACAACATGAAGTCCTGCTCCCAACATGGCTGACTGCCTCGCACGGCTATGGTGGTGCTTTTCACGTTCTGAACCTTCAGTGACACGTAGGTGTTGAATTTCTCTGCATGGAAATAACATTTTATTTACTAGACTGTTGCAAAAACACAATAGATAGGTTTGTGTGGAAAGCTAGTTACAGTGAGACTTCAGGCTTACCTTGTGGTCCATCGAGCTTGGCTTTCTTCACTGTAACAGAGAGAGATGTGTATGTAAATAAGTGATAAACAGGTATTAAAAATAATCACACTTTACATATCAGGCAGCACATTTAAGGAAGAAATTTCAGCACATTTGCATTTGTGCAAAAGGGATTCCTCAAGGCCCTAGACTCCAGTTTGCATACATTTGTTTTCTTTCAGAGAGAGAGTGGCATGAGATACATATCAAAATGAGTGAGATGGCAATTTGACTATGTTGCACAGTGGTACCATGGTAAATAAATATGATAATCATTCAATACCACAGTATAGGGTGAATTTATGTTTACCTGATATCAAAGGTCCATAGATTTACTATGGTAATGGTACCACTGCAGTACTTTTTTGTAAGTGTTGTTAAAGAGAAATAAACATGAAACCTGTATAAAGGCTTTAAAACCAGCATGTCAAGCAACAAAAGAATCACAGAGCTGAGCAAAGAAATGAATTCTCCAATAAACAAGTTTATTACAGCTTTTGAACAATTTGAGTGGTTATGAAACTGCAGAGAGGGCTAGAGAGGCAGTCACTGTCAATTATGCTTAGGGGAAAACTGTTCTCCAACTGAGCTTCTTTTCAAAGCTGAGTGACGTCAACGGCCCCATTCATAATTCATATTCCCCTATTCAGTGTGAAGCATCCTCGGGTTAAGGGGACCTTAAAATAATTCAGAGCCTTCCACTGTAATCCTTCACAGTCAGCATACCTCTCTAAATTCAGTGCAGAATTTCTCACTTCCTCAAAAATGCTTACCGGTTGACATTTTTAACTGCTGAGAGTAGCTTTAAGTTATACTGAATCTGAAGTATATGAGTCAAGGGCTTTTGAAAAACTGGTAATATCACAAGCAAACCAAATGTAGTCACATTGCATTTACGTGTTTGCCAACAGACTGCGAATGATCACTTGAATGTTTGGGGAATATTGAACATCAGTTTCCTGCGGAGCAGAGAGAATGTTAGTGCAAGTTTGGTGCTAGTTAAAATTAGTTGACGCTAGTTAACAAGCATGATCTTTATGATAAACCGGACTGACCAAGGGAGTCTTGCTTAATCTACAGTAGTTAAGAAGCCTCGGATGGAGACTAGCATCCAAAACACTGAAGTTTGATAGGCCAGGTGGTGGTCCAAGAACTGTTATTGTTAATAGCTCCACACATAAATTCAGCATACATGAATTACCCATTGCAGATCTATACAGGTGGAGCTGGGGAAGGTGGAGGGTTTCTGAAAGCATGCTGCAATTGCTACAGAAAATGTTAACCAAGTATTTGAAGGTTGAGCAGCGAGCTCATTGGCTACTGATACATCAGGAACCAATCAGCTGTGCCCTATATAGAACGATGCGATTGCAAGCAGGTTGAGTAAAGGACCTATTTGACTGCGCCATCTAGAGTTTCATGACAGAACTTTGTGTTTGTTCACTGGCACAGAGCTCAGCAAAGCAGGGCATTTTTAATTCTTTCCTAATGAAGCCGACCTTTATGCTCACGCAGTGAATTTTGGATTGACAGCATATAGGAGATGGCATTGAGAGTGGCCGAGAGTGTTGAAAAGCTGAGAAATGCTTAACTTAATGAAAATATAAAGCAGAAAATGCCAAGCGGCAGCCAATCACTGTGAAATGCAGATAATGTCTGTCATGTGCGTTTAAAAAACTGCCGATTGTGCTGGAGTTTTTGCTGGATTTAGTGCGCAAATCATATTGTTTACATATTATTATGTTTCATTCTGATTAGGATGTTTGCAATTTGATTAGCCTGGCTGGATTAATGAAAAAGTGTACAGCGCATCTTTACTGTGGGCATTCAGAAATAAAGTCTTTCCAGTTGTAATTGTGTGTGTACAGAATATATGATGATTAAATTGGTCATGCACTGAAACAAACAGATTAAACCCTTTCATTACAGACAGACCCCAAAACAGAACTGCTCCAGCGTTTTGAGTCCTTCCGCCGAATGGAGGCAAAACAATCATTGGATGGCTGCCATATTGAAGGGTTGTTCCAAACCAAAGTGGTTCCCAACCCTTGTCATGGAGTACCCTCAACACTGACATTTTTAAAAAGTTGACACACCCGTCTGAGTTCTTGGAGTCTTTACTAACTAGCTAATGAATTGAATCAGGTGTGTTTGTTTAAGGAGACATCTAAAATGTACTGTGGGTACTCCAGGACCAGGGTTGGGAACCACTGCCCTTCATCCCTTCTAAGCGCTCACTCTGGAGGGTAAACCCTTCGAAGGGATTAAGGCATATGGGATGAGCCCTTCAGAATAGAACGCAGAGTATGACAATCTCGAAATGATCAACCGCTGCACCCCCGCTTAAAGTTCCCGCTCACGATTCGCCACTGCCTCCACCCGTCTCTGCCAGGGTTTCCTCTCTCATGCTCCCACGCACCATTTCCTGCCATGTGGCTGGCATGCACGTGTGCTGCCTCTTTATCTCTTTCCTCTTCCTCTCGCGCTCCATTAATCTCTCTGTGTAGCCGGGCACGGGCATGGAGAGCTATATCCTGGCACTAAAAATAACCACTTCAAGGTGAATGTGAGAAAAGGGTTTTTTGGGGTTGGGACTAAAAGCTTGGATAAAAGGGATGATATTAAAACATGCTTCAAAAAAAGCTTGGATTTATCATGCAGGCATTTAAAGCAATCTGAAAACTAATTATCTTCATAAAGCTATAGAGTTTTCTATAATTTCCTATAGCTATAGTTTTTTCTCTGTGGAGAGAAGCATAAATGCAATATATTATATGTAATTGTAGTATAATTTGTATTCTTTTATAGCATTAATATTTTGAATTAACTTTTTACTTCTTAACAGAAGAAAACAACATGTTTACAGCCTGGTACAAATTGTGGTTTTGGTCTAAACGGCTAATTTTGCCCTTCATGACAACTGTGAGGGGGGTGAATTTTTTATAACTCATTCGTTAACATTATATAAAGCCTTAAAGTTCTGCATAATAAAGGGCGTGGCCACTTTGAGTGGCAGGTGGGTAGCCACTTATCTGCTGTCTGTTAGTCATCTTGTCACCTCAGCTCCGCCCACATCCCGCCTCTTTGCCCATTTTCTGTTATCCAGGCGTGACCAAGATGGCAATGGTCAGCTCAACCCTACTGAACGCTTCAAAACTGATCTTCAGAATCCTATGGGTGACGTCACGGACACTACGTCCATATTTTTATACAGTCTGTAAGTGTTCAGTCTATAGGTGTAGTGCTTCTTTACAAAGTGACATCGCCATCTACTGGCCTGGCATCAATAATACAGCTTTTTGTTGTTTTCGTGGATCCACGTGAACGGGGATTGCTTTGAAAAATGTTGTGGTCCGTATGCAAAATACACAAAGGAAAAACTTTCCATTTTTAATACATCGTTGTTGTGTAAACGTATCCTCAGATCATTAGATTCAGTGTTATTATTCTTATGAACGTAAATATCACTTCTTATATTCATATCTTATTACACATTTTTAATATGCTATCACTACAGAGAAACAGTGCTAAATTATACATGGTAACTGTTGTTAGTGTTAACTACAATTCAGTCATATATATGGGAGGTTAAATAGGCAATTCTATTCAATTATTAATATGAAAACAATCTCTGGCCTCAGTCCTTTAAAGACAGAGCTCACCTAGAAATAAAAATCTCATACTTTACTCCTTTCAAAAACCTGTATGACTTTCTTTCCTCGAAGAACGCAGATGTAGATGTTTAGTAGAACACGCAGGCTGCTCTTTTCAATACAATGAAAGTCAATGGAGTAAATTATGACAAAATATGTTTTTTATTTTTTGGTGATTCCTTTAATCTACTCATACTATACTGTGTCATGATTTCCAGAGTTTAAATAACAACCTAGAATATTTTTATATTTTAAACACAGCTTAGAAAAGGCACATTAAAATTCACTGAAAACTGGCGAAAAGATGGTTATGCAAGATTTTTAACTTCAAAACACATCCAGGGGGAATTAGGCAAGCCTTACAGTACATCTGCTCAGGTTACTGCGGCGGGCGCCAAGAATGATGCCAGTCTATGTGACACACACCCACACACCCACTGTCACTTTCGGACGCTGGTTGTGAATCTGCTGCCTGTTTAATTACAGAGTGGTGGCAGACGTGCCACGGATCAGAATGTCTGTGTGGGATGTGTTCAAAGAAACATGGCTTACTGTATCGTTCAGAATTCTGAGTCTCCTACAACAGACCGATCTGATTTGCATGTCATCTTGTGTTAAATGGCAATCAAGAACTGAGTAAGGCAAGCGAACATGGGCAAGTGGCCCATTGTACATGGCAGACCAAAAAGGCTAACAGTAAGTGCAAGCGAAAGACATTCGGCCAAAGATTTACAGCATCCCTATTCATACTCTCAGACAAAACCTAAAACGCTAATATAAAATAAAAATCGAAAATATAGGCTGCATATTAACACTGCTCAGCACAAATGTTAACATGAGCAATAAACTAGTATTTTGCAGCATTTTTAATCTTGGTGATTGTTAATTTCCAATACTGAAATATGAATGAAAATAAAACATGAAAATACATGAATATGCGTAAAAAAATTTATAAAAAAATCAACCAAAGCTAAAATTAAGAAATGTAAGTTCAGCTAAATGTCATTGAGCATATTTAAAAAATAAATAAATAAAACATATATATATATATATCACTGTCCCTCATTTATAATATTAAAAAAGTAATATGAAAGAATATTAGTATTCCAAAATGTTAATAAAAAAGAAAATATTATTTAAATAAAAATGTAAAATATTAATGAAATTCAAAATTAATAAAAATAAATATTTGAAAATTGTCATTGAGCATATTTTAATGAAAAAACAAAACAAAAAATATAACTTATAAACATGACAGCAGTCTCATTGTCCCTCATTTTTAATATTAAAATATTTCAAAAAATATGAATGAATATTAATATTCCGAAAATATTATTTAAATGAACATTTAAAAAATATTAATGAAATAAAAAAAAAACAATTATTTGAAAATAATTGTCTACATTAATAGTGATTATTTTAATTATTTTGCTAATAGAATATTATTATAATACTTTATTATATTACTATAGGCCAGGCAAAAATGCATCACTTAGTGGTACATAATATATTACAGGGAGTCCCTGATCCGTCAGTCTTTCCACAAATCTATTTAGAGTAGACCATATAATGATTTAAAATGTTTTGGATTGGTTAAATATCTGTAAGTCTACTTAAGTATAATAAATGTAGCCATTACAACAAAGAAAATGACACCTGTACAGTTGTCTATATGTCATGAAAGCGTTGAACTGTAAAGCCATTTTACCATCGTACAGTAAACACAGTTAAAAATAGATGTATCATACATCAAAGTAGATCCCATCTGAGCAGGGGAGCAAAAGCTCCATTTGGAATATCAAGGGAACACACCCCTGAATCCTGGCTGGATTTAAAACACGGGTGGATACGATATACTGATCTCCCTGTGCATTTCTAGTGTATATTACACATTTTAAGCAATAAATAAATACATGTATCCTAAATAAATCGAGTTTTTAAGCTAAAATACTAAAAAGAGACACTGCACAGAGGATACACTCCTTACACACTATATGTAATCCTACAGCTCAGCTTCTGTTGCATACATACAAACCAATAATAATATCAAACTCCATTGAAGACAAATATTTAACCGATTATTGATCCTTGATCAGGCTATTGATTCTTGAAAGCATGTAAGACATCTAAAACTATGCATTTTAATTACATGCAGAATAAGGTGATTTGTTAAAGAGAGTGTTTTACTAATACAATGCCATTTTAACCCTTACTATGTCTAAAGGTATAGAATCAATGTATAATATAACGCATAACCAACAGCTGGTATAAGTAATGCATCCATGCATGAAAGAATACACTTACCTCCAACACACAGCAGTGACATCTCTTTATTTATTATTATCCGCGTCCTTTTTGAGGTACTTTAGATAATACAACTGTTTTTAAACCGATTTATGGAATTTCTTCTATGTTGAGAAACCTCCCTTTCCCGTTATCAAACTCTACCACAAAATATAAATATATAAAAATAACAACAGCTGCTACTCCAATTCCTTCAGATAATTCAATCCGAGGGCGTTTTCGACCACCCTCTCGATGTAAAGCGCTGTTAGCCGGGTTGTGTTAATGTTAGCGCTGTTTTTCAGCCGCTCGTAACGCGACGCACAGCCATCTTGTTCAGCACCGCCGCCGCGAGGATAGCTACTACAGTGACGTCACGGTCCAAGCTCTGCACGCGAGCAGCGCTGTGACAGCAGCAGAGCACGCGGACGCCTCTCCACTCCTTTATAGACATTAACCCAGCCGAAGTGTGGAGCAGTATTTTATATTTGCTCATTTAAAAGTCCCCCTATACGCTCGGCAACTAATGAAATACTGTTTTAATGGAAATAAGTCAGAAAAAAAGTCTTTGGGGTCCAAGAGACTCTAATGACCGTTTATAATCGGTCGAAAAAAGGACTTAAAGGGATAGTTCACCCCAAAATAAAATATTGTCATCGTTAAATCACCGCCATATTGTTCCAAACTCGTATGACTGACTTTATTCTGTGAAACAAATGAACAATGAATGACGACCTCGGTCTCAAGTAAATTGTATTATCTAAAAGGATAGTGAATGGTGACTGAGGCAGTCAGTCCGTTACATTATTTTCTTTTATGACATTTTACTTTCATGAGAAAATATATAAAGAAATTTGCAATTGTACACCAATTATGTTTTTTAAAAAAATGATTAGCAATTATAAAAATAAAACATTTCAGATTTTTTAAGACCTTTTTTTGCAGCTAGTTTTGACTTTATTAATCATTTTCCTTTTAGCTGCATTCAGTAAGTCACATTCAATTCTTAGGCCTGGAGAGTAAATTCAAGTGTTACATTTAATATACCAAAAATGTAATTCCAAAGGATATGTGATGCATTTCTATTTCTCAAGGGAACACTCCCTTTTTCTTTAGAATATAGGACTTTTCTTTATGTTGTGGTCAATGTCACCCTCTACTGGACATGGGTTCAAACACACAAGAATAATCATTTGAAAGAATGTAAAGCAATTCTTATAGATTTTATTATCACCACACGCTTTTTCCCCATAATAAAATAATTCATAGTCAAAAAAAAGAAAGAAATAAATCTAATTCAAGTACATCACGAAAGCAGTGTAAACTCCTCACATGAAATATTTTAAATGCTAGAATTTATCACCCTTTGCAATGCCAACTGATTTACGTTTTGTTAAAAAGGGAATACAACCAAAAAAAAAAAAAAAAAAAATCAAAATTACTCAAGAAAATAGCATTTTGACTAAAACGTTACTCAAAATTTAGAGTAAAAATCATGGCGCAGAAATTCTCAATAGCTTCTCGCAATCCACAGCGCTGTGCAGTAAGGCTTCAGGTCAACCAATGTAAAATGCTGCACTTTACATTTCATTACAATATCCTAGTAAAGACAATAGTAGCATGCCTTTAATCCATGGTTTCTGGACTGTGTCTTCCCATGAGCTGCTGTAATTGTCAAAACAGCAAAAAATATCATGCATTAGGTGATTGAAGTCAATAAATTTAGAATCCGCCGGCATCAAGTGTTACAAATTAGCTTATGGGCTGAGCTAGCCTTGTGAAATTATCCAATTAAACTGTAACTGTATGGCCCTTGTTACACCTTGTGAGGCAGATCGTGCGGGTCCCAGGCCTTCTGAAAACTTTGGTCAGCCTGATGTAGAACCTTTAGATCCCACCATTTAAAGCTTCTCACTGGAAGAAAATAAAGAAGAAGAAGAAAAAAACACAGATAACTACCAGATCTTATGCAGTGGTGGACAAAGCATTTTTACTCCATTACTTTGTTCAAGAATCTGTACTTTATAAGAGTGTTTTAATTTTGGGAAACTTGTACTTCACAACATCCTAAAGCATAATATACTTTACATTAGGAAAAATTATTTCTCATGCTGACTTCAAGAGA
This sequence comes from Gobiocypris rarus, assembly GCA_023029165.1. Taxonomy (NCBI): domain Eukaryota; kingdom Metazoa; phylum Chordata; class Actinopteri; order Cypriniformes; family Gobionidae; genus Gobiocypris; species Gobiocypris rarus. Next base: position 19,691,154 of record CM040929.1, on the reverse strand, counting down.
ATAACGTACCGCTTGGTATTTCAATGTGCTATAATGGTATCATAAGAATATCTATGGCAAGAGAACTTTTCAATCACTGCATTCTTTCCCTCCTGATCATTTTCTTTTTTTCCTTTGTATTTTCCTTTGGAAAACCAAAGCTTGACATCAACTTGTTTGCTCACCAGCCACTGTGGCTATTGGTTTTCCAAAGTTACTAGCCACTCAGAATTTTCACTGGCCACAATTCTGATCGATAATATGGGGAAAAACTGCCATTTAGATATTTTTAATATTCTCTCATAATGTGGCAGCAGGTATATTAGGCTGCTGTTACTTTAAGACCTGACACATGAATCAATTATACTGTTACACATGCGTTTTCTTTCTCAACTGTTTAACTTCACTTAAAACAACTGACTGTGTTTACGTGAATACTCGCCAAGCAGTGAAAAAGAACTCAATTTAGTACTGAGAACCGACTTTATGTGTGCACACTTGTGCGAGCACAAAATCTGCGGGAATCATGAGAGAGTGAGAAAGCACAGCTGGTATTGTGTATCTATTCTGTGAATAATGAGGATGATTATTGGAAGCGTTTCAGGGATTTCAGGATCAATATGTATATAAAAAAAAAACTATTTTTGACAAACCTACATTGTACATAGTTTATTATTTCAGATGTATTTTTAAAAGACTACAACTAAAAAATGTATATTATATATAAAATTCAAACCACTAAATTGGCTAGTAGGAGTGACTGCGTTAACCAGCCACTGCTGAAATACACCTGCCTTTGTCTGGTGTTAATGTCAAGCCCTGAGGACAACACATACTGCACATTTGTGGTCTGCTCTCTGTTTAATTTACAAAATATAATAATAATTCACTGGAATGCACTAAGAATCTCGGTTTTCTCGCCAAATCCTCACGCCTCTTTCTATGTTTGTTTTCACACAGTTGCTTTAAAATGTAACTGTCTCCCCTTTACACTTCTAATCCCTATTAGCAGTGTTTGGAATGTTTCTAAAGCAGGTAAATATAATATTTGATTGTCTATCACAATGACGGAAATCACTTTGAATTATTATCACTCAATGTTTCAGTTAAAAACATTTTTGATTAAGGCATACAGTGCCCTCCACTAATATTGGCACCCCTGGTAAATATGAGCAAAGGGGGCTATGGAAATAAATCTGCATTGTTAATCCTTTTGATCTTTCAATCAAAAAATTTACAAAAGGTTGTAGCAAAGTTATTTTGGGGGTTTAAAAAAATCCTCCTTGCTCATCCAAAAACTCCAGAATATTCAGTTGTCAGACACGACTGAGCTTCATACGGGACCGGTTCGTATGGTCAGATGAAACAAAACAAAAAAGAGCTTTTTGGCAGCAAACCCACCAGATGGGTTTGGTGCAAACAGGGATAAAAAGTACCCCAAGCCCACCGTTAAATATACCGCTGAATCATTAATGTTCTGGGCCTTTTTTTTAGCTGGAGGTCCTGGACATCTTGTTCAGATTCATGGCATCATGGATTCTGCAAATAGCAGATAAAAAATCAAAACCTGGCGGCCTCTGCTAGAAATCTAATAATTGGGCCTTCCATAAGGACAATGATCCAAAACAAACATCAAAATCAACACAAAAATGTGTCACTAAGCACAAAATGAAGCTTCTGCCATGACCATCCCAGTCCCCTGACCTGAACCCTATAGAAAATGAGTGGGGTGAACTGAAGAGAAGAAGCACCAAGACGGAGGATCTGGAGGGATTCTGTATGGAGGAATGGTCTCAGATCTCTTGTCAGGTGAACTCCAAACTCATCAGGCATTATAGCAGAAAACTAGAGAACGAGAACGAGTACAAATAGCGATGCAGATTAAGACTGGGCGATTTCCTAGGCAGATATTAACTTGGGACTATATTATGGGGAAGCACAGGCAAAGCACTGCTACATGGGCGCAGAAATATCACGCAACACATGAAATCCCCAAACTTCCGTCAAACTTCCCCAAACCAGCATATGTTGTGTGATCACTTTTACTCGGGACATGCTAGCTGGCAACATAGGATTCCATTCATTATGCTAAGCTAAGCTAGTGGCGACCCTGCCAAACTAAAACAATGCATGCACTGAGACAAAAATGCATTTGCCCACATATCTAAATGTAGGAAAGATGTTGAATAAGCCCTATTTCTAAAAATGGTGGAGTGTTCCTTTAATTTGTGTACTTTGTCCATCAATGGTCTTATAGTACATCGTATCGCACAATAGTTACCTGTCTAGGTGAGCTAAGAGCTCTTGTAGCTTGAGGACTAAGGCGCGATGCTCATGAGGCCTGCTCTCTAAAGCACTACTCAAGCGACTCAGGTACGAGTCCAGCGTTCCAATCGATGGCGTCTCGCCCGTGCCTGAATGAAAAACAAAGTTGATTCCCATTGCAACAGTCTATCATGTAGTAATATTATGGGCACTGTATGGTACTAACCTGGCAAGGGCACAGTGGCCAGGCTGCTGACCAGCGTCTGTTTGATCGCATGTAGGTGGCGCTGTAGTGCCTGTGTGCGAAGCTCATCCTGTCCCAGCTCAGCTTCCAGACGCTCTTTAGCGCTGAACATGTCGGAAATGTGCTTCTGGAGAACCGCATTCTGCTCTTGAACTCCACGTTAGCCTTGCGCAGTCGCCGCAGCTCCGCTTCTCGCGCTGGGAAACGCGGAATTTTAGGAAAACAGCTTTCCATGTTGATGTTTTTCTCAGCAAAAAAAAAACAACAAAAAAACTCACCTTTGTTTTGGTCCAGAAATTCTTCTGTAAAAATAGGAACATCAAATCTGGTTGTGAAGTCCGAGTTCTGTAAGAAATCGCTTCATGAGCCAGGTTGCAAGAACAATTTCCATGTCTTCCAAGTATCTACTTCAGGAATGTGCTGGAAACATTTAGGAGTTTATGCTCTGTTCGTACACTTACCTTAAAACCTGTAGATCCTGAACTGTTGGCGTTGATAATGACAGAAGCCACCTCTTCTGTAAAATATTTTTTTTTAGCAAATTATAGCATGTTGCACAAAAAGGCAAATACCAACAGACATGAGAAAAAACAATGACCAGAAAAGTACTCAAATAGCACAAAAACCCCCACAGCATTTTCACCTCTCTTTATTCTCTTGTCCTGAACTTTTGCACATGTGATCTGATAAGCTTCACTTTTCTGATACTCCCTGAGTTCTCGTGCATACTGCATTTTGTCCCTTTCGGCTTCATCTAGATAGCGCTGTAAAAAAAAAAAAAAAGAAGTTCATTTTCATCAGAAGGATGATATTCCAGCTTAAAAGGAAACAATTTGTCAGTCAATTCACAAAAATATAATAATAATACCTGCTTATCAAGAGGAGCCAGACGGCTCCATTCGGCTCCGAGTCTCTTGGTGATTTCCGGAAAGGGAAGATCCGGGTGAAGGGCTCGGATGTGTTCGCGTCTCTCATTCAGGAAACGCACATAACCAGTAACCGGAGCCTTGGGGCCATTTGGCAAAACCTTCTTTCTCTTCTTCCCTTTTGGCCAGCCTCGCTTCTTTACTGGCTGTGAAGTCGATTGGTTCTGTAACAAATCGATTAAAATTGATATAAATCAAATTTGGGAAGAATGTATGAGACAAATATGAGTGTGCTTGACCACAAAACCTTTTACGATGACTCAATTACATATTTGAAGTACTTGAACTCTGTGATATATAATGGACAAGGTTATCAAAGAAGTCCTGATCTTACCTCCTCCTGTGTCAAGTCGTTGTGTTGAGAGTCTTTAGATGCAGGAGCATCAGTTTGCTCTTGCTTTACACCACCCATAACATGAAATTCAAGGAATTCTGAGACACAGAATTAAAGAGCATCTATTTAGACTGGATGAAATACTTTCTTATATAATCAATAATATCAGTGATGTTTGCACACTTTTTGATCACTTTACTCTACATATATGGGTCAAATAATTATTATAATTAAAGGGATAATTCACCCAAAAATGAAAATTAACCCATGATTTACTCACCCTCAAGTCATCCTAGGTGTAAATGACACTCTTATTTCAGACAAATACAATCAAGAGTTATTTTAAAAATGTCCTGGCTAATCCAAGCTTTATAATGGCAGTGAATGGCTGTTTCAAGTGCATCTATCCATCATAAAAGTGCTCCACACGGCTCCGGGAGGTTAATAAAGGCGCTAACTTCATTAGAGACTGGCTTTCCAGCGTATGGCGCACGTAGGACTCTGGCGTAAGTTCAGGTGACAAGCCCAGAGGATAGAGCAAAACAAAACTTGGCTCTCGCGAGAACTAGCGAACTATTCTCACCAGAGCGTTCCACATCATACACTGGAACGCCAGTTGTGAACGTGCATTCGACAGTTAGCAGATGTTAGAGATTACAGTTTGTAAAGTTTTAAATATAGATATTTTTCTTACACAAACACATCACTTCACCTCAGAAGGCCTTTATTAACCCCATGTGGAGCACTTTTATGATGGATAGATGCACTTTTATGGACTGTATGGACAGAAACAGCCATTCACTGCCACTATAAAGCTTGGATTAGCCAGGAATATATATTTTTAATTATATATAACTCCGATTGTATTCGTCTGAAAGAAGAATGTCATATACACCTTGGATGACTTGAGGGTGAGTAAATATGGGCTATTTTTTTATTTTTAGGTGAACTGTCCCTTTAAGTAAAATAAAATAAACATTAACTGTAAAAAAAGCTAGTTTTTTATTTTGTTAAACTTGATGTAGTTAAGTAAATATAAATGTATAAAATATTTAGAGACTAAAGACCTAAACAAAACTATTACTAGTTTAACTAACATCGACAACATAAAAATAAAAAATAATTTAAAATCTTAGAAACGATTATAGTATCTCGATGCTAAAATAACACTAGGGCAGCACAGCCGCAAAATGTTGTCTAGATAGATAGGCATCATTAATTTATATTTGGAAGCACAGCCATTACATAAATCAATTGTTGGCTTATTTATTGTGTTTTATTTGATGTAAGCATGCATGTGAGTTGGAGTTTTTGGAGCATTAATGTTTAAAAATGACTTCTCTCTGCATCACCGGTTATTATTATTATTAGCTAAAGTAGCATAGTTGGCTAACTAGCGTCTGCTGAAGCTCAGATGAATTAAATAAAACGTGTCTTCATTTCGAAAGTTTATTTTTATATATTTATATATATATATGTTTGTATTTATCAGTATCGTCCGTGCGGTTAATAAACAAGATTTCCACTTACCTAAATTAGTGCCCGTTTTTGTTAACTCAAACGCTAGCTTCGCCGCAAACGTTGGTTTGATTGACAGTTCTTTGGTGGTTTTGATTGGTTTGTGGTTTTTTGGTAGGCGGGGTGAATGGCAACGTGCTTCGTTTGCATTGCGCATGTCTGGAAATAAAGTCGTTATTTATTATGATGTGTATTATGGATAAAAGCAAAGCTTCCCATCTCTGATAAGAGTTTTAATTGACCATTTGTCCATTTTTGCTATGACAGAATTATATTAAACAGTTTAGCTACTAATTATGGAGTAAACTTATAATACTATTATGAATCAATACATTAAGTCGTACAGGCCTTTATTTTCTTCCATCACCAACCAAACTTCTCATTAAAACGTAGATGTCTCAAATAAATTATTTTCCTTGACTTATAGAATATTTCCGGTACTTCATAATAAGGCAGTGTTAAATCCATGGAATTTAAGTTGATGCCGTCTCTCATTACACTTCTGAAATTTGACAATGGTTTTACTTCAGTAAACATGCATGGTGTAACTTTTGCAGCAAAACCGCATTAACTATAAAATTAACCGGTTTTACGTTAGCAACTTAATAGCTTAAGGTTTTGTAGTAAAATCATAGTAAATGCAAAACTCAGTTATTCTGTGGGAGAAATAATTAAGCATAAGTTATAAAATATTTTATTTTTGTTGTTGTCACGTGTACTGAAGTCAACAAAACCATTTCAGCAATAAAATGTTTTTTGTACTACTCCATCAAAGTTAATTAATGAAATATTTTAATAATTATTGGTATCTACTATTTTTCCACGATCATACTATTTATATTATTATATTCTATTATACCTAGCTAAAGCAGTTATAACATAATCCTTTTACTAATACGTTTTTACCTAAATCAGATAGCCTGTATTCTCTTAATATAGATTATATATATTTATATTAAAAACTATTCATACAGTTCTAGTGACTGTTATCGGTACACTTTTCATATTGTTTAATTAACTGAACTAAAACACTTGACATTTGGTAAAAGTAGCTCTCGTGCCACTTTCCACATTTACACTTTATAGAATGTAAAATTTCCACGAACACCTGCCCCCTCTCTAATAAAGCTTTGGATAGAGGATAAAACTGTCACGAGCATGAAAACTAAAATTAATTATAGGCAGGAAGGCCAAGCTAATTAAATGGGGTTCGATGATGTTCAGGTCTCTTGTGGGAAGGCAGTCATTTGGCCGGTATTTCTGGTTATGCGCTGTTGTGTATGTTTATTCCAGCAAAGCCTGCAGTGTTCACCATCCAAGATGGCTGCGGGTGAAAGCAATAGCCGATCCTCATGTCTAAACTTGACTAATTCGGGGCCTCTTGGTAATGCGCCGCCGAGCAACAGCGCCCATTCTTCGCCCGCGAGCAACGGGGGATCCATGGGTACAGCTGGGGGGATTAACCGGAGCGCGGGGAATTCGAACCCCCAATCAGGCCCGGAAAACGGCGGAGGCGCCGAGTCTGCGGTGAGAAGCACGCCGAGCGCGCAGAACCCTTCCCGGCAGTCGGTCGGTCAGAGCGGAGCGACTTCAGGCGCTGCGTCAAACATGACGGCGACATCATCATCATCATCCTCATCCGCGTCTACCGCATCCACCGATGCGTCCGCCGCCGTCCCCTCGCTTCCCAGCAGCCCGGCTTCGGTTTTGGTTTATCGAGAGCCGGTCTACAACTGGCAAGCGACAAAAAGTACAGTGAAAGAAAGGTTTGCATTTTTGTTTAACAACGAAGTGCTAAGTGACGTCCATTTTTTGGTTGGGAAGGGAATGGGAGTGCAGCGCATTCCAGCGCACAGGTAGGGATGAATAGCGGTATGTTTATATGTTTTACTAGAATCTTATATTGTATATTGCAATAAAAAGCTTATGCCAAACTCTTCCGCTCGATTAATAAATTAAAGCATTTATTTCGGCGAGGATAAATCCATATTTAATCCTCAAATGGCCGTATTTACAGCCCGATCCCGTTGCTCTTCGCAGATTTGCTCTCGCTGTGGGAAGTGCCGTCTTTGATGCCATGTTCAACGGTGGCATGGCAACAACGTCGACCGAAATTGAACTGCCAGATGTGGAACCGGCTGCATTTCTAGCCCTTCTCAAGTAAGAATGGGCCGCGTAATGCTTCGCTGCACGCTTTTTGCTCTGTACTGCTCTTCTGTGTGTTGACCCCTGTTGTCGTAACGTCCTTCAGGTGCCCTCTGCCATTGAACTGCAGTCAGCAGACCCTTACAAACATTTATCACAATACCGCGATATATCATACAGTTTCTGTTGCTACTAGTCTCCTGCAACAGTGCGAGACTCTTTTGGGCCATAACTATGATATTTTGGTGGAAATAGTTACCATGGTAAATGTTTGTTAAGGGGAAAATGAACCAGAATTTTAAAATAGACACTGTGGACTGAAGTTGTCTCATACCATTATTAAACAGGGATCAATAATGTCTGTCAGTCTGTCTATTTATATCTGTCTGCCCAATGTTCAGATCGATCTAGTCCGTCTATTGTTATCTATCTATCTATCTATCTATCTATCTATCTATCTATCTATCTATCTATCTATCTATCTATCTGACAGAGTGTCTATCTGTCTCATGGCTTGTCCGTTGGTCTATCTGATATGCTTTTATGTGTTTCTGTGAATTTGTCAGTCTATAATTGTTTTTTCCCTTTTGCAAATACAGATTTTTATATTCGGATGAAGTGCAAATTGGACCAGAGACCGTTATGACCACACTGTACACAGCCAAAAAGTATGCAGTACCTGCACTCGAGGCCCACTGTGTCGAATTCTTGAAGAAAAATCTACGTGCTGACAATGCGTTTATGTTGCTTACCCAGGTAATCACAGGGGTTTGAGTCTGATTTCATGTTCACACTGGAACTGACATATTGAACGCCACCTTTGTTTCAATTTTGTTCCCCCGGCCTTCTTGAGTTCCCATGTTTGCCAAATCCTTTTCAAATTCTAACAAACAGCCTGGAGCTTATTGAGTGTGTTTGTTGTCTGCTTTTGTGCACAATCTATTATAGATTATATGAAAACATGGTTCCTTTTGCTTTCAGGCACGGCTTTTTGACGAGCCCCAGCTGGCTAGTCTCTGCTTAGAAAATATCGACAAGAACACCGCTGATGCACTCGCCGCCGAGGGCTTCACAGATATTGACCTTGGTATTGCTCTTAAGTATCAAACATCACAACAAAATACAATCAGAAAGGTGAGTTAGAAATAAACCGTTTTATGTTCCCTCCTGTGCAGACACCCTCGTGGCAGTCCTGGAGAGAGACACGCTGGGTGTACGGGAAGTGCGTCTCTTCGGGGCCGCGGTTCGTTGGGCGGACGCTGAGGCCCAAAGGCAACAGCTACAGCCCACGCCGGAGAACAAGCGTAGAGTGTTGGGAAAAGCGCTTTCCCTTATTCGCTTCCCGCTCATGACTATTGAAGAGTTTGCGGCAGGTAATTTTCATCAGACCCTTGATGCCAGTTTACCTTGATGTTGCTAACTGTAATGAAAGTTAGTGATGTGATGCTTGCAACAGAGGCCTCAAAGCTTCAAACAAAAACATTGAAGTCCTGTATCGGCTTGATTCGTTTTGACTTTGTTTTAGCACACAACCACATGACTGCTTCGTATTCTGATTTAGAAATGGCACGAACCCTTTGTGCAGCTTTAGTGTAATTTGCTTCTTTGATAAGAATTAATAATAATATTTATATTTAAGTGTAGTTTTTTGCATTTTCAATTTCAGAATTAATACCTCCCCTAACTGATCATTCCACAATAATCAGAATTTATTTAAATCATATATTTCTTGTCTACTCACAGGGCTTAGGCAAAAGTTTATGTGAATAAGGCTGCTTGTCTACAGTAGCCTACTGTTCAAGACTACAGTACACGATTGGTTAATTTATTCATTTGTAAATGTATTATTGTTTCATACATTTATTCACCTTTTTTCACCCAAAAATTATCCCATGATTTACTCACCCTCAAGCCATCCTAGGTGTATATAACGTTCTTCTTTCAGACGATTACAATCATATATATATATTCAACTTACGGAAAAAGCGTAACTGGTACGACGGATGAGGCCAGACGTAGTGTAAGCGTTTTGAACTGCGAGAGGCATTACACTTTTTTCGTTCGTTAAATACGGAAACCTGGATGGATGCACCTTTTTGGGATGCCATTCACTCCCATTATAATGCTTGGATTGGCCAGGACATTTTTTAAATACAACTCCGACTGTATTCGTCTGAAAGAAGAATGTCATATACACCTAGAATGGTGAGTAAATTATGGGATAATTTTCATTCTTGGATGAACTATCCCTTTAACACAAATTGTTGTTTTCATAACACAAACTGAATTATTATTATTTGAAACAATCAAAAATGCATGGCTGTGTCGTCTGGGACGCAAAATGTCATCAGTGTGCACAGTGTTGAAAAGCTTTTGAGTAATGAACCATTTTCTGATACAGTTGAGGTGAAAGCCTCAGTTTTTTGCAAAGCTTCATTCCGCCATCACTATTAAAAGTAACTATTGTTTGACATCCCTTGGTCTAAGCTAACAGCCTGTCCGAGTTGCAATAGCCATAGTGCTAAACCTTATGTATGTGTGTGATAGGTCCGGCTCAGTCTGGCATACTCACAGACCGGGAGGTGGTCAGTTTGTTCCTGCATTTTACAGTCAATCCGAAACCACATGTGGAGTTTATTGACCGGCCTCGCTGTTGCCTCCGGGGAAAGAGTGCAGCATCACACGTTTTAGTCAGGTGGAGAGCCGCTGGGGCTACAGTGGAACGAGTGACCGCATCCGGTAAGCGTGTGTTTTTTAAAACCATCGACTGATTCTACCCATTTTATTTACCTGATATAGGTGAAATGCTAATAACTGTTGTACACTTGCATTCAAATTCCTTACAGGTTTTCAGTGAATCGTAGAATATTTGTGGTGGGATTTGGGCTCTATGGGTCCATACACGGTCCAACTGACTACCAGGTCAACATCCAGGTGAGAAGCAAGCATTTAAAAAAAAATTAGTGCTCGACAATAAGGACTGCCCGATGGCCCGGGGCCAGCGTCTAAGACACTCGGGCCAGTGCTGTATCTTTACAGAGGTTGATAATTTGCGCATGTTTTTAAGCCTTGGCAACTTAAATATTCAAGCGCAAGTAGACGCGAAAGTTGGTACCCACGCACTTTGTGAGAGGTTTTGTGTGTGAATGGACATGCTTGAATGGACATTCACACAAAATTGTCAAAATGATCATAGTATATAAACATAGTTGGTCATGTCTTAAAAGGGGGAAAATCCTTAGCGTTGAGCCCTGATAGCCCTTGAATCTTGGTTCTGGGCTAGAATAGGCTGCAATTAGAAGCATATTTTATGCCGCAGGTCTTGCTGTACAATGATTTTTTTGTTGTGTTAAAGTTGGTCTTAGAAGTGTAAAAATGTGGCGGTAGCACTGATCTATATAAATGACTGGATTGCTAATGGATGCCAGCAGGCGGTGCCAGCAGGCGGTGAAGCCACCGGAAGTGTTCGAGCGCCCATCTTACTATTCCCTACCGACAGAGGGCATCATTGACTTACAGCCAAAACATTGATCTAAAATTACCCTATTTGCAGCGAATTAGGATTCGTTTTACGATATGTGTATGTAAATTAATTGTTACTTCAGATGTTATCTGTAATGTTTATGGTCTTAGGATAAGGCATATATTAAAATTGCTAATGTGTGTGCGTACACAGGTAACCGACCTAACACAAAAAGATATTTAATGTACGTAAATTATGGAGGAAAAATTTAACATGAACCTCTATCTATGTTTAGTTGCAGAAATTTATTTGAATAGTCTATGCTAATTAATAAAAGCCTTTGTTACTAAATTGCACTATATTGTATTAAAATTCAAAGTTTATCTTGGAAATAAAGCAGTCGCCGTTATCTGAATAAGTTATGATGCATTTATTGTATCTATTTCAGACTCTTAGTAGTTCACACTTGTAGTCCGGTTCGTTTGGTCCGGACCAAAAAACAAAAAATATAGTCCTGGTCCACTTAGCGTTCACACTGGCATTTTTAACAGCGAACCTAAAGTTACCGAACCAAAGGCATAGGGATACAGTCACAACCTGATAAGTCAGCTTTTATGACGTATATTTCGTGACGGAGCTTGCTTACCGAACATTCAAAACAATGCTGTGTGCTGGATTAAACGCGATCATTTTATGCATGTACATATGGTTTTATTTGTACCAGCTGAGAACAAAGAGCTCAAAATGTTCAAAACGGCACCAGGATTTCCTCCGTTGTATGCAGAAACGAAGATCTGCTGCAAAGAGACAGCAGTTCGGTCGTCTGTACCGACTAATGGGCAACACAGGCCCGTCCTTTGATGAGAAGAACCAGGTACACCGATCTTTCCGCGTCGTCAAATCAGCTGACTTGTAGCGTGGCATCTTGTTGATCTATGTTTTCTCAGTAAAATCATATTTCCTATTAATTCAGTAGAATGCTTGAGCTTACCAGGGAATACCAATATGGCGGCGTGGCGGCTTCACTTTTTATGGCGTCATGAGCAGTCCAGTTCTCTGTATAGATCAATGGGTGGTAGGCTAGTGGTAATGGTGCATGTTTTCCTCTAATGTAGATCATACATACAGACAGCAACACAGTTCTCGGTCAGAACGACACAGGCTTCAGCTGCGATGGAACAGCCAGTACCTTCCGAGTCATGTTCAAGGAGCCTGTGGAAATTCTTCCCAGCGTCAACTACATTGCCTGCGCCACCCTCAAGGTAAAAGTTTCCCTATTAGGTCACTTATATACTGTTACGCTATTATAAATACCACATGCCATCACCATGCAATAGTGGCGAATCATGGTTCATTGTGTGGAAATCTAGTAATTTCAATAGGAATCTGTGGAATGGGGATGCCCGCATGAGGGCAATTGATTACCCCAAGCAGATTTTTACCCGAGTGACTGCATCTTTAGATCCCTTAAAACCCTCTCTTACCAAAGAATAATCTTAATTACAATTAATTAAGTATATTGTGAATTATTCTATCATTCATATTTCATGAATTTGAAATGAACTTTTTGGTTCATGCTTTCGCAGGGACCAGACTCTCATTATGGGACCAAGGGAATGCGTAAAGTCACACATGAAGCCCCTGCTACTGGTACCAAGACCTGCTTTACATTCTGCTACGCAGCAGGAAACAACAACGGCACTTCCGTAGAGGATGGACAAATCCCAGAGGTCATCTTCTACACATAATGACCAAGAAGAATCATCTCACAATTGAGGACTCTTGCATAGCATTTTGTGGCCAATTCACCGGTTTCTATGTAGACCGGTGACCAAATACTGATCTCTCATTTCTAAAGGCTTTTGTTTTTAAGATTTGAAGCATGAGAATTCAGTCCTTCAAAGTGTTCTTAGGGTACAGTTTCCATTTCTTCCCAAGTAGCACCTCATAGTACCACTTTGATGTTATGACCAGCCAATGTCAATGCTAATTAATGAACAAATAGCTGAACTCTTGTCATTGCAATGACCTACTACAGGTACAGTTCAGTAACTCTATAGAAGGCAACTCTTTTTTTTTTTACATTTGTTCGTTTATTTGAATGTTGACATCAAATGTTTCTTTTGGTCCCATGTTTGACCCTTGATTGTTCAATGATTATCGGTCCTTCAAATCGCACTGATGCACTTCAGATCCAGGCACAACAGAAAGTTAGGGGAAAGTACACTACATCTTAAGACTTCAATTCAGTGTGAAATTGACTGTTATGTACCTGTTTTGAGTGGCCTGCACCCCTTGATAGAGGTGAAACTTGATTTTTTTTTTTCGATGGCAGTGTGAACAGTAGATGTTTATGGTGTTTTACCATAGTTGCCCATTTTGTTAATAACGATAAACTACAAGAGCACTTGCATTCACAATGCCACTATGTATAAAATCTTTTAAGTATTGACTGCAGTGAAATACTGAACAAGTTTCTGTTACAGAATTTGCATATGTTCTTGAGATGTTAAGGAAGATGAACAGGAAACAGCTTCATGAATGTACCAATGCTTACTTTGTAAGCGCTGTAAATATGTCCTTGTCTTGTTTCTGTATGTTTAATTAAAGTTTGAAACCCTAGTTTGGGCCACACTGGATCAGTTTATGCAGAATACACAATGGCTAATGCTACAATTTAATATTCGTAAGTGGCAGTTGCTTAAGCAAAACTTGTTAGAATGCTCATGACTTTCCTGGCTAAGAAAAAAAGTTGAGTCTTGGGTTTCTTTTTGAAAGTGACAGTCAGACTGCTTTGAAACTAGAGAACCCATCACATTTGCCTATTCTTGTTCCTATCACAAATGTGTGGGTCAAGTGGAGTGCCTAAGTTTAATACTTGACAAAATATTGGCTAAAGTCATTGCCTTAGCAGACCATGGAATTAAAGTTGACATTCAATCAACTTCGAATAATTGACCCTAATCAGAAGACAGCGAGTTTAACATGGTAGATGGAAAAACAACAGAGGGATAGAACTGCATTCCAAATCCAATCAATTGCAAATTATTCAATTTACTTGCATCAAATTAAATTTTTAGAAATGCAGCACTAATGATATGTAAACCAAAGACTTATAATAACCCTGAAGGTATTCATGTACTTTATACTGGTACGGCACGGCAGCATATCAAAACATAACCACTTAATCAAGGGGTAAAAATAAAGACGCTGCATTGCTTCTCAATTTTTCTTTATATTTCATTATTGCACAGACAAGGCTTCCAAACAAGTTTTCCAGAAATACATTTCAACTTGGAGGTAGATTGCTAAAATTATAGCAAGTATTGAATATCCATTGTAGTATACAGGCTATGTACACAGTACATAAATTGTAAAATATATAGTATAAATATACATTTTGCAATTCATTAGATTTGAGTTTTAGCACAAAACATCAACTTGAAATTCCACTAGGAACTGAGAAAAGCCATTGTTAGCCTGTTGGTCCATAATAAAGATGCATGCATTGGGCATCTTAATAACAATGGTCATTTTAATGCCCGAATTAATGTTAACAATATCCTATAGTGTCCTTTTCTGTTCCCTCTGCATGAGGGAGAAAGAGGAATGCAATTCTCCAAGTAAATCTACAATTTATCCAAGTAGTTGTCTAAAGCTGGAATGCCTTCTTTGAGCCCTTTACGTTTTCGTGTGTCAGCCACAACCTGGGAAGGCTTGGAGCTAGCGTCCATGGGGTCTCCAGGCAGGATCTGCCAGTGGTCAAACACACACTGTGGGAAAGCCTGGCCAGATGTGTTGGAGCGAAGGTCAGCTGTGAAACCTGTGTAAAGATTACAATTTAGGCCTTGTAACTTAAGCGTCGAAGTGAGAAGACAAAAAAAATATTTTTCTGCTTCACTTACCAAATGACTCGTTGACAGGCAGGTAGGCTTTGACCACAAACATGGGTGTTCCCATAACCTGGGACTCCTCAAACACAAGCCCACGCTTCCTGTTCAGTACACCATAGATGCCACCAACAACTGACTCTGGGCACTGTAGATGGACAGAAGAAAGGTTGCACAATGACAAGTACTGTAAACACCATAAGGAAAACTAAGTTGTGTGACTGCTTGCATACCTGAATCTCCACCAGGTACACAGGCTCAAGAAGCCTGGGCTCAGCGGTCAGCTGACAGGCGTAAAGCACTCTGCGGGCTGTGGGAATGATCTGGCCACCACCGCGGTGGATTGCGTCAGTGTGCAGGGTCACGTCATGAACATCAAAACGAACACCACGCATGTTCTCCTCGCACAAGACGCCCTAAAAATCAAACACTTAATAACAGCTTTATGACTCAAACAACTAAATCAAGGGTGTCCTGCTCCAGGAAGACCACCTTCTTGTAGGATTTAACCCCAATTAAACACCAGCTAAATCTAGGTTTTCAGGTCTAAAGAGTTCCATGAATGTGTACAGGAGCAAAACTCTTCAAGAAGGTGGCCTTAACAGGAGAACACTAAAAATATGTATAGCATTTAAAAGAGCTTTCTTACCTCTTTAGTGGCCCATTGAAATCCAGCAACCACACTATCCTTGATCTCATTCAAGTATTGGACTCCCTTAGTCACATCCACCAAGAGGTTGGGCCCAGTTCCATCAGGGCCAAAGCACCAGATCTTACGAGCTTCTGTGACTTCCCACTCGTATTTATCAGCAAGGTAACGGGCACGAGCCTTCATCTCCTGCCTGGAAGTAACTTCACCCTTATCAATATCTTCAGGAAGACCCTCGGACAGAGGACGGGCTTTCATGAAGAGACGATTGTGCTTGTTCGGGGACTTGGAAAGGCACATTTGTTTGGATTCGTCACTCACAGTCTCTCTGTATGACACAACTGGATCTGATTTCTGCAAAGAACAGCAGATTATTAACAACAGCATGAATATATCACTCCAATTGTGCATATCACTGTCAATGGTACCTTGAGGGGAATGCAGGCATGGTCCTCTTCAAGGTCCTTCAGGCAAATCTCCAAATGAAGCTCACCGGCTCCAGCAATGATATGCTCACCAGACTCCTCGATGATGCACTGCACCATGGGATCTGACTTGGCCAGACGTTTCAACCCTTCCACCAGTTTAGGGAGATCGGCAGGGTTCTTGGCCTCTACTGCCACCCTCACCACAGGACTGACACTGAACTTCATCACACGCATATTGTGGGCTTGCTCGAAAGTTGTAATGGTTCCGGTCTTTACCAAAAACTGATCCACACCTACCAGACCCACAATGTTGCCGCAGGGCACATCCTCAATAGGCTCGACGTAGCGGCCCATCATCAGAATGGTCCTGAAAGACACAAAAACAGGTAAAGCATTTCCAATAAATAGTTCTCCATCTTAACTAACAGGTTTGTCCTTTTTGGTGACAAACCAGCTTGTTTTAAAAACCAACCTTTGAATGGGTTTGATGTAAAGATCCTCCTTTTTTCCAGGAGTGAAGTTTGGTCCCATTATGCGAACCTTCAGGCCAGTGGACACACAGCCAGAGAACACACGACCAAAGGCATAGAAACGACCTTTGTCAGTGGTCGGAACCATCTTAGAAATGTACATCATGAGAGGTGCTTTAGGGTCGCAGTTCTTGATGCCTGAAGAAAAAAAAACTTGGAATATAACCAACTTTGAAAATTGTTAATTGTAGAAGAGATAGGAGTATTTCCTAGCTCCTATTTCGATATTCTATGAGCACAGCATACCCATGGCAGCCTCATCATCTCCAGGTCCCTCATATAGCAGCTCACAGCGGTACTTCTGTGCAGTTACCGGTGAGGGCAGGTGGATGGTGATCATCTGAAGTAGAGCCTCTCCTGCAGGCAGCCAGCGACGCATCACAGCCTTTAGCAGGGGCTTGCCCTCCTTCTCTTTGTCCTCAGCATCTAGCTTAATGTCCAGCTTCTCAACAAGCTTAGCAGTATCCTCCTTCTTGAAGTTCATGATGGCATCAAAGACCTAGAGTAGGAAAAGCTCCATATAATTTCTATATGCACATGGTAGACAAATCTATGTAGAGTTAATAACAGCCACATCAGACTGAGATTTATCATCAAGACAATCAGGTCAAAGTGAAGAATTTATAAATCATCATTAATGGCTTGAATAATAAATATAACAATGCCACTCAGAGTAGATTTCTCACTTTGAAGATAGGGTCCAGGATCAGTTGAGCAAAAGTCCGGGGAAGCCTCTTGCCATCTGGTGAGGTGGAAGACTTGCTGAACTTGCCAGAAACAGGGTCAAAGTACCTGCAAGCATACCATAAGTGTTACATAAAGAAACACTACATTAGTTGTTATCTGTAGGCTCATCCTTTCTTACCGTTCTCCCCAAAGCTTCTTCATCATGTCCTCCACCTTCTTGCACCGCTCAGCAGGTCCCAGCTGGGCTTCACCCTTGGCAGCAAACTTCATCACGTACATCTCAGCAAACTGCTTCAAAGTGAAGGCCCATCCATGCAGTCCAGATCCAAAGCCAACAGTACCAATAATTGGATCAATCTAAGAGCAGCATGTTAAAAATGAGAAGATATTAGGACATATCAATATTGTAGGACAATAAATCTAAAATTCAACCCAGAACTTCTTTAAAACTTTAAAAAGGTCACTTGAACGAGCCATTAGGCACTCACCATAATGTTGCCCATGGGTCCATTCTCATCCTCGCCATAGGTGGAGATGATCACGTTGACGTTCTCAACAATGCGCTGGAAGGTCTGGTAAAGCTCTTCAGGGGCCAGCTGCAGCTCCAACAATGCACGGTCCATCTTGTTCATCATCAATACTGGCTTTATCCTCTCACCAATGGCTTGTCGGAGCACAGTCTCGGTCTGCACGCACACACCTGGAAAACATTTGACATTTCAATAAATATGCCACAGAAACGAGCAATTTTTCAGAATGCAATTGATTAGTCCTCATATCTTCAACACTACTGTCCAGTATTACCAAAACACCACACTTACCAGATACACAATCTACCACCACTAATGCTCCATCTGTGACACGCAGTGCAGCCGTAACCTCTGAAGAGAAGTCAACATGCCCAGGGGAGTCAATCAGGTTAATGAGAAAGCCTGAGCCATCCTTGCACTGCTTAATGAAGGCCAAATCCTGGACACTGAGCTCATAGAACAAGGAGATGGCACTGTGGGGGCAAATGGTGAAGTCAATCTTTTTAAATGGTCACACGCACTTAATTCTCAATATTTGTACATCAGCATTTAGACATTTAGGGGTCACAACATAGAACGGAAAGGATTAATACTCACGTGGACTTGATGGTGATACAACGCTCCTGCTCATCCTTCCTCGTATCCGTGAATCGGGTTTCACCAGCACGGGCTGAGGCGATGATACCAGCTTTGGACACCAGAGAGTCGGTCAAAGTGGACTTTCCGTGATCGACGTGCGCAATCACAGACATGTTACGGATGTTGGACTTCTTGTCCATGATGCCACGGATCTGGTCTACTGTGAAGTTCACCTAGGGGTGTGAAAACGATTAAGATTCAAAAATTTTCATATTTGTAGTTTCAAATAAGGATATTTTCCTAAAAGTGCACTCAATCCCAAAAGTAGCAATGGTTTTGGACCGTATACGGACTACCCACCAGCCTTAAATACATGAAGGTTTTAACTGTTACAGTAAAGCAATGTTTATATTTCCTTCCGTCACAGCGAGCGATAATCCTCCTGGGACTCCAGGAATAGTGGACATTATATTTTAGTGAATTTCTCTGACAGCAAACATATCAGTTTTGGTCTGGATGTCATGTAAAGAGCACATTCAGGGCTTTTCGGAGACACCAAACATTTGGAGGTTTCACCATGACAACAACAACTCCTTGGACAATGACTGACATTTCTTTAGTGATTAAATATAACACTCATGGAAATGTGATAACATTATCTGACTAGATACATTTTCTAATTGTTTGTGAAAATGTTATGGGGTGTCTAAACAAAATATGACCGTTACAAAACAGGGCATTGATTTCATACCCATCCACTGCATTTTGGGAGAAAGAACAAGCCAATAAGGAAATAAATTATACAATAATATTCCTATGAAATATTAGATAATATGACAATGTTGCCAATTCAATTACTTGTTACATCACATCAGGAACACATTATTAGATACAAATACATTGTATTGAATGGGACTACTCGATTTTGGCCATTTTACCCACATATTGCATAAAGTAAAATGGTAACTTACATCAATTAATTCGGTTTTATCTTCCAAAACAGTTGAGAATTCTCTTACACTAAAGTAAAAAAGCTGTACGCAATCCTAACACATTTCTAAGTAGTGGCTTTTATAGCAGTAAAAATGTATATTGTGATTTCATATGCATCTATATTATTATGCTTGTAAAGTCGCTTAAACCCTTGGCTAATAGTGTGTGATCTCAAAAGGGTGGCACCCATGAGGGGGTATGTAGAACGAAACTTCAGAAGAATAAAATATTGGGTATTCATTTTTATGCCAGAGTACATTTAATTATTTAATTCTTATCTTGTGCAAAACTTTTGTTCGCCAAAAAAATCCTTTGAGGCATTAAGTAAATGCAGAACAACGTGTCACGACTTTAGGCAGGTAACTTAACGTTATTACAAAAACTAATATCTGGTTTTACGGTTGTTAACAATTCTGATCATCAGTAAATAAAATGTGTTGTCTTAACTAGGCAGAAGTTGGTTTAAATGAAACACTTCTGAAAAACTTCGCGTATGAACAGCATCCTCACTGTTAAGTCAAATTAAATCACTTCAATCGTGACAAAATGTTATACTTTAGAACGTTATTAATGCATAAAACGTTATTAATTCACATATCCACTTACCATTTTGCCTGATGTTTCTGGATTCGTTTATTGGTGAACCAAGTATTTTAACGCCGCCTGCCACGTTGGAACACAGGCAGGGAAGAGACCGATGACGTCGACGCTCATAAATATATATTCTAAGCGCGCGCCGTACGTATTGTACGTAATGACGTCGGGGCATTGCTCAAATTTAAAGGCGTATGATCGCTCCCTGACAAAGATGACAGAAAAGTGATTTTCTTTTTTATTGGTCGCTCGAAATGGGGTTTTAATGGCCAGTGCTGATTATTATATCTAGAGGCAGGGTATACAATACTGACAAATACAATTTATTTATCAAATGGCATGCTCATTAAATGGCAACAAAATTATTGTTTACTTTACACACTCAGAATTCATTATATGTATATGGAAATTGATCCTTTAAATATTTGTTTAAACTGTTTCCTTCATATTTATTCAGAATAAAACAGGCGTTCAACCAGAAGGTGGCGCCTCATCACTGCACTGATTTGTAATTTCTCCAGTCCTACATTCTGTTTTAAACGCTATCAATCACATGCATTTTTCATGCAGTTGTAATCGGGACAGCATGGGATTGTGGGTAGAGGTGATTCTGAATGGGATATATTTGAAAGATCATGTACGATTAGCATTGTGTTTATGTGTTTTGGATGGGATTAGGTCAGCTAAATACTTTGCTATTATGAAATTTTTAAGATCTTTTGACGTATTTATGAAAAGGTTACTGTGTGCACTGTCAAACAGAGTAACCCTTCATGATGTTTAAAAAGTCATTGTATTTATTTTTACCTCAAATGGTTAAGATTACATTACTTTTTAGGGAATGATGTAGCTAAACACAACCATTGTAAGAAACTTTTCTAGGAACTTGACACTTTTTGTCATCTCAGACATATTATTCATCATTACCTTTTAACATTATAAACTCAGGTTGTTTAGAGCCCTCAAACACCGAACTGTCTGCAAGATTCACATTTAATGGCAGTCCTCTAACTCGCTAAAGCTGCTAGATAAACAATGTTACAGCTGGATTGAATATGATTCAGCACATTGCACAATTTTGGCTCGGGTCGTGCATTTGCTTTGAAGCCAAGGCCATCAGGGCAGCTTAATGCATGCACTCAACTCAACTATGACAGATTTTGCACTTCAGAGCGAGAATTCATTTCTAAACGCTTTGTGCTCTATTTTTGTTTGTCTGCGGGCTATTCTCTACAGCTACAGGTTCGAGGGGCTGGCACATCCAAATGACTACAGCGCCCACGCGGATTGAATGTGAAGTAGAGAAAATTGGCACACAAATGCATTTGAGCTCTTATACCGTCTATGTGACAACAACCTGTTAAAAGAAGACATCTGAGGTTTGAACCAAGTCAAGGTCACAGGGTTACCGAATACAACCATTCTGAGCTGAACCGAGAACAGACGGTTTTTGACAGTGACACAAAAAACCATCAGTCTTGAGATGAAATCATTAGTGACAGAAAAGAGCAACTTGGTCAGGCGCATGAGCCTTCAAACTACCTGAATCAGTCAATAAATGATGTGAGCTGAAAACATTTTTTTTTTTTCAGATGGAATGTTACTGCTGCTTGAGCTAGTTAAAGGGATAGTTCACCCAAAAATAAAAAATAGCCCATGATTTACTCACCCTCGAGTCATCCTAGGTGTAAATGACATTCTTATTTCAGACGAATACAATCGGAGTTATATTAAAAAATGTCCTGGCTTATCCAAGCTTTATAATGGCAACGAATGGCTGTGTCTGTCCATACAGTCCATATAAGTGCATCTATCCATCATAAAAGTGCTTCACACGGCTCTGGGGGTTAATAAAGTCCTTCTGAAGCGAAGTGGTGCGTTTGTGTAAGAATAATATTCACATTTAATTGCCATTCAGTGCCATTATAAAGTTTGGAAGAGCTAGGACATTTTTTAATATAACTTGTATTCGTCTGAAAAAATTATGTCATATACACTAGGATGACTTGAGGGTGAGTAAATCATGGGCTAATTTTCATTTTTGGGTGAACTAACCGTTTAAGTACTTTCCAGTGCCATCAGCTAAGTGCTGCCATGCTGCTCTGTAAAACAATATATTAATTTTAAACTATAAAAGACTAGAAAACTGTGAACTGCATGGTAAGTTCCTTACAGTGAAAAACTGTAGATCTAATGGCATATTTCATGTAATTGTAAAGTAAAATCCTGTTACATGACCAGTTTTTGATAATAATAATAATAATTTGTTACATTTATATAGCGCTTTTCAAGGCACTCAAAGCACTTTTACATATAGAAGGGGGAATCTCCTCAACCACCACCAATGTGCAGCATCCACCTGGATGATGCTACGGTAGCCATATTGCGCCAGAACGCCCATCACACACCAGCTGATTGGTGGAGAGGACACGGCGTGATGAAGCTAATCGTATATATATATATATATATGGGGATGATTAGGAGGCCATGATGGACAGAGGCCAATGGGCAAATTTGGCCAGGATCCCGGGTTACACCCCTACTCTTTATCGAAGGACATCCTGGGATTTTTAATGACCACAGAGAGTCAGGACCTCGGTTTAACGTCTCATCCGAAGGACAGAAGTTTTTGGAAGTGAACAAGAACAAGTCATCTTATAATTTACAGTGAAAAACTATCAATTGACATTCCAAGAATTCCCTTTAGTTGGTTATTCATTGAAATGTTCAATGAACTTATCAGTTATGTAGGGTTTTATGTTACATCCTGTTTTGTTGAATGTTTATAGCATTATAGTGTCATGTGTGTTACCATGATGGTGTTTTGTGTTTGAGTGTATAAAAAACACAAGTGTGCAGCTTCTATTTAGTAGTAACAGAAACGCTAATTGTGATGAACTTTGATTAATCATGTGGCTATCTTTTTGCCACTTGTTTTTTTAAAGTTGTCATGAAACGAAAGATGCGAGTTCGAGGTGCTGCGTCTGATTGTGTGACACACAAGAATGAACCTCATTGGTTCTTGTGGAAGCTCGAACGTGCTTCGTAACACGAGAATGAACCTCATTGGTTCTTGTGGAAGCTCGAACGTGCTTCGTAACACGAGAATGAACCTCATTGGTTCCTGGGAAGCTCAAACGTGCTGAGTAATACGAGAATGAACCTCATTGGTTCTTGCAGAAGCTCAAACGTGTTGCGTAACACGAGAATGAACCTCATTGGTTCTTGTGGAAGCTCAAACGTGCTGCGTAACACGAGAATGAACCTCATTGGTTCTTGTGGAAGCTCAAACGTGCTGCGTAACACGAGAATGAACCTCATTGGTTCTTGCTTAAGCTCAAACGTGCTGCGTAACACGAGAATGAACCTCATTGGTTCTTGCTTAAGCTCAAACGTGCTGCGTAACACAAGAATGAACCTCATTGGTTCTTGCTTAAGCTCAAACGTGTTGCGTAACACGAGAATGAACCTCATTGGTTCTTGTGGAAGCTCAAACGTGCTGCGTAACACGAGAATGAACCTCATTGGTTCTTGCTTAAGCTCAAACGTGCTGCGTAACACGAGAATGAACCTCATTGGTTCTTGTGGAAGCTCAAACGTGCTGCTCAAAAAGCTTGCTCTACTTTGCTTAGATCATTGTACCATTATGCTGCCTCAGAAGTCTGTCCGAAATCAGTTTTGTGAGATACCTTCATGCATAAACGCTATCTGCAAAGTCATTGCCTGATAGGGCAGCGAAGCAACAAGTCAGCTGCCTAAACTTTCTAGTCTTTCTTCTCTATTGTGACGTATATCTGAGTGAAACGGTGTCTCGAACAAGATAAAAAATGTGGGGCAGGACTTGATTTAGTACATTAGTAATTGATTGAATGGTTGTGGTTTGCTGTTAGTGTGATCTCATGTGATTGAAAGGTTGTCTCGCTTTTTTATAAAGTAGCAAATGTCCTCGTCTGAGTCATTAGGGCTTAGTTAAAACGGTACAGAAAATTCAAAGCCTCTTAGTTTGCCATTGATTTTTGCCTAACTGAGATGCCTTAAAAAGGCTTTTCGTCTTAGTAAACAATGGTTTTATAAGGAAAAGACACGGATGAGGGGGAAAACATCCAGGAGTCCGTCCTTGAGTTTTCCTTCAAACATTCCCTGAAGTTGAAACTCCACGTCAGAATTCCGCAATATTATGTCTCTTGTGGAGAGGTATGAGTGCTTTTTAAAAAGGCAGTTGATGCTTTGAATCGTGTGTCACCTGAATCCGATGGTGCCTGCTTAAAGCTTCCTGCATACAAATTACATTGTGCCTTAACTGATGACTGCATCCGTGCTTGCTTATGAACAGTAAGCAAAGAAACGGCTTGGATAAATTTAAACAAAGTCTGTTTGATCGATGGATCTCCTCTGAGAATGACAAATTATTTTTTTAATGCTACGGCCTACACAATAGATGACTCCTTGTAAATCATGATAGCTTTCAAAGTTGGATGGATCTTTTCAGCCCTCAAAGTTTAATGTGGCAATTGATGAAACAGCCTTCAGATTAGAGTAGATGGAAAATGAGATGTACTTGCTTTAAGAGAAGACACAATGTGCCTGATGAGATGACGGCTAACAAAACCATCCCGACGTCAAGAATGGGATGTGAACAGATATTTACCATTGGCATTCAGAAATAAATAAATTCAATGAAATCATATATAACATAAGTCTTGTTGTCGCGTCCGCTAGTAGAAATAAACAGAAGGATCCAATTGCGAATAAGCAATGATTTATTACTCTCAAAACACAAGGTAGAACAAAGCAGTAATGTCTCAGGAAGCAGAAAGCAGCTCAGTCCAAAAGGAGGGCGGCAGGTGCTGGAAGAACTCCGCGAAGCAGGGAGGCAATGGGCAGACACGGTCGGCTGGAACAGGAACCGGAACCGGAACCGGAGCCGGAGCCGGAGCCGGAGCGAAGACATCCCACGAAGAACACAAGACACACAGGAAACCCACAGGACACACTGCAACGATCTGACAACAAGACTGAGTGAGACACAAGAATAAATAGGCCTGTTAATGAGCTGCAGCAGGTGAGAGTGATCGGGTGATGAGTAATCAGTGACCACGCCTCCAACAACACCACACAACACAGGCAGAATGAGACGATGAATTCATGAACCGTGACACTTGTAGAGACAGACAAGCAGTATAATAATCATAGATTATAAAAAATATGGACGTAGGTTATCACCCGTAGGTTTCTGAAGAGCATTTTTGAAGCCCAAAAGTGGGCGGAGCCGGCCATCGGCATCTTGGCAGCTCATCACTCCAGCATAACCGAAAATGTGCAAAGAGGCGGGGCGTGGGTGGACTAACAGACAGCAGACAAACGGCAGCAGCGGCAATCCATCTGTCACTCACGTGGCCACGCCCTTAATTATGCAGAACTTTAACCTCCTGAGACCCTGCGTCCTCATATGAGGACATAACATGTTTGCCTCTTGACACAATGATAGTCAATTTTGTAAATCTTAGACCTGTTGGCCACATTTAGGGACACTGCCCAAACCATCTTGTGGTGATATCACAACATTACACCACTGTCAGTGAGAACAAAATGGCTGGAATATCAGCAAAAAACTTCTACCCCAGTCCCCGAAAGAAAAGTGACCAAGGTAAAAAATCTATTCAAATTATATGAATGAAACACATGTATTTATGTACAATACTGTCTCTATCATCATATGGGGATTCAAATTTGACATATTTTAGTAATATAAGCAATCTAGGACATCAATAAATGTGAAGTACTCGTTTGAGGACATTGGGACTACATAACTTGTTTTTTTTCTACCATGTGGTTAGCTAAACATGGGAATATTTAGATGGATTGTATTAGCATTGAAAAAAACAACAACATTTGTCTGTGTGTGTGTGTGCACGTGTGTGTGTGTGCGTGTGTGTGTGTGTGTGTGTGTGTGTGTGGACTGGTAATCCCTACGGTATGGGGACAAAATGTCCCCACAAAGATGGCAATATCCAAATTTTTGTCCTTGTGGGGACATTTTTTTGGTCCCCATGAGGAAAACATCTTATAAATCACACTAAGTGATGTTTTTTGAAAAAGTAAAAATGCAGCATGTCTCCTGTGATGGGTAGGTTTAGGGGCAGGGGCAGTGTAGGGGATAGAATATATAGTTTATACAGTATAAAATGCATTACGCCTATGGAATGTCCCCATAAAACATGGAAACACAACATGTGTGTGTGTGTGTGTGTGTGTGTGTGTGTGTGCATGTGTGTGTGTGTGAGCAGAGTAAATCATGGTAAATCATAGTAAATAATACTACAATATGGTTTATCAAGGTGAATCGTGCTAGAATCCTGGTAAATCATTCTAGTAAATAATACTTATTGTATTAAGCTGAAATTTTGAATTTGGACTAATTAGGACCTCCTGGCCTCAACAGCAAATAATATTTATTTTAGTTATGATAGACCCACTGTCCTCACATGAGGACATCTTTTTCTGCAAAAACTACTTTCTGTACAAAAATAAATTTTAGGTATTGTACTTATTATGGCCTACATATCCCAAATAGCAAGAACAATTATAAAATGCACACCAGGCAAACTCTCGGGTCTCAGGAAGGCTTAATATAATTTAAACGGATGAGTTATAAAAAAATGTACCCTCCTCACAGTTGTCATGAAGGGCAAAATTAGCCGTATAGACCAAAACTATTTTTGTACCTGGCTGTAAACATTTTTTTCTGCTGTAAAGTTGGGCATTTTAACACGGGGGAGATACAGATTTGACTCCCTTTTGGAGCCTGTCTCTAGCGGCCAGTCGATGAACTGGAGTTTAAGACACTTCCATGCTGGCTTCAAGAGAGAGAACGGAAGGTTGTCGCTCAATAATAATTTACGTTAATACGAGTTAAATGGTGCTAATAATAACAACAATAAAATACATGAATAAATGCAAGACACAAAACAGCTCAAGAACAGGATATAAACTTATTTTTTTTTACCAATGAATCAACCAACCGATCGACCGACCGACCGACCGACAGACCGACCGACCGACCGACCGACCGATCAATCAATCAACCAATCAATCAATCGATCGATCGACCGACCGACCGACGATCGACCGACAGACGGACAGACCGACCGACCGACCGACTGACCGACCGACCGATCGATCAACCAACCAATCAATCAACCAATCAATCAATCAATCAATCGACCGACCGGTCAATCAATCAATCAATTGATACTGTGGTGAAGTCAGAGAAGTAGTATAATTATTAATAACATTTAATTGATAATAATTACAATTATTCAATAATAATAAAACAGTCTGGAGAAATCAGAGTAGTAGTATAAGTATCAATTCAATTATAATTATTTAATAATAATAAAACAGTATTAATTATTATAGTATTGATAATATTTATTATTTATAAAACTTATTAAAAATAATGTATATGTTCATAACTCTAAACTCTAATTCTAAAACTAATAATCACCATGATAATAATCATTTTTATGTGTATTGTCTTTCTGGAACTGTGTGAAAGGTCACATTACCTCAGGCAGAATGTAAAAAATGACCTTTGAACTATGGATTAGGTGTTGTCCACAAAACAAATGTCTGAAGCTCTTACTTAAAACTGCATTGAAGTAACTTTGAGGAATGTTTTTCCAAGGATAAGAAATGTAAGTATGGTACACAGTCAGGAATTTTTTTACAATAATGTGTATGTAAAAAAAAAAAAGGCAGTGTATGTAAACAATTTTTTTTAGATGTGAGGTTGCACTTTACGTAGTACCTAATCAAGAGTCGATTATTTGAATGCTATAGATTTTTACTTGATACAAACAAATGTTTGGTTGAAATATAAGCAGCATTTCTCCAGGGTGTTCCCACATTTTTTATCTTACATCTCTACAAAGAACAGCCAATCAAACGCAGCCCTGAGGATGATGACCTGATTGTTGCGTTGGAGTTCGAACTTTGTCCTGGGTGAGCAGAGGGACACAGACAGTGTCAGGACAACCTATTGACAGATGTTTTGGTTTTGTCCCATTTTTGGCGTTTTTACAAGGATATTTTAGACTGTGTTACCCCTGGGCAGTAATGGAGCACTATCCAGACCAGGTAAGTCCTAATCTTTTGAATTTGTATTAGTTTTGCATACTAGCAAAGATAAATTATTATTAAACGTAGTCTACGTTATCTTACCTGCATGTGCGATATCTCATACAGAGCAAAGTTCAAAAAAATGGAAAAGTGATCTGTTCCGTCTTCTTGTTACAACATTTACTTGCTTTTAACCATTTTTCATGCTTTTATCCACTTTCTATTTTCCATTTCCATTGAATCCCACTAATAACCGATGAATTAAACAGAAAATATTGTGTCATAGGGTGGTGAGGGGTTGGAACTTCTCGATTTGCTCTTCGATAAAAATGAGGGTATCCTACGTCATGAGAATATGGGACATCAAAACAATCAGCTTTGGCCAGTTCAGGATCATCAAGTAAGTTGAAGTCAACAAAGTCCAGCTTTCTTTGAGTTTCTTCAGTTTTCCGGATTTTAACGTGGAATATTAAAGGGATAATACATGGAAAATTGTCATCATTTACTCATCCTCATGTCATTCCAAATCTGTTTGACTTACTTTCTTCTGCGGAACACAAAAGAATATATTTTACAGAATGTTTTTTGTCAATTTGGACCCCATTTAATTTCATTGTATGGACAAAGACAATTCTTCAAAATATTATCTTTTGTGTTCTGCAGAAGAATTTGATATCTCATCTCCACCATCCTGTATTTTTGATTGCTGGATGTTGATGCCTGCCCAGGGAACACACACACACGCACACACACACTTTTTTTTGTGTCAATTTGGACCCCATTTACTTTCAATGTATGGAAAAAATTATTCGTCAGAATATTATCTTTTGTGTTCTGCAGAAGAAAGAATTGAATATCTCACCTCCACCATCTTGTACTTTCAATTCCTAGATGATGATGCCTGCCCAGGGAAACGAGGACTTTCTCAATGTACTTTTAGGTGGGAGCGACTCTGTTTCGGGGTCTCCAGTTTGGTCGCCCTCTCCTAGCGATAGCGGAATCAGCGAAGACCCTCATTCGGATCACATCGACAGTCCGCCGCCAAACGCAAGCCCCCCGATGGAGCCTTGCGTTGTCATATCTCAGACGCAACACAATCTCGACACAAACTGCCCATTTGATTTCAGTGAGTATAAAGTATTCATGAAGCGAACCTTCCTGGTGACCAGCGATTGATTCACACTCTAAACACAGATGATTAGCCTCCAACTTATTAATTCACTGCATTGTGTGTTGGTTTGCTACACTTTCTGAAGATAAGCCCCAATTCCTGAGCTTTGTGAATCTCTCCGCAAGCACACAAAGAAGGATAAATAGTATTATCTGTTGCTGCAGATGGCTGGGAGACTGGCTTCTTCCCAGATGGGGCTGGAGGGATACGGCGTGCATCTGAAACGGTACAGGCCCAACCGACCACTGGATTCCCCCTTACTGTCAAGGACCTGCTGCTATCTGGAACACCAGAGCCTGTGAGTTTGCACTCAGGCGTGAAGCTAGGTAAAATACACAAGGCAGAATAGGGAAAAGGTGAACTTTAGTGCAGATAAAAGCTGAATTCAATAGGATTCTGACCATCCAGGCACATAGAAACATTGATTGGATTTGTTACTTTCATGTATGTTTGATATTGCAGAACACAAAGGTGTCTCAGCAGTCCTACCAGGAGCTGGTTCTCACAGAGGATGAGAAACGACTACTTGCCAAGGAAGGAGTGACTCTGCCAAATCAGTTCCCGCTCACCAAGGTGCCTCCTACTGGCAATTACACCGTAATAGTAGAGCACAGTCATTTGTCTTTGTAGCTCAATGTTTCTGCTTCCCTTCCGTGATCAAGTACGAGGAAAGGATTCTGAAGAAAATCCGCCGAAAGATCCGCAACAAGCAGTCGGCCCAAGAGAGCAGGAAGAAGAAGAAAGAATACATCGACGGCCTGGAGAGCAGGTAATGACTGTTGAGCTCGAACAAATGAAGCAAAAGCGGATGCTACGTGCATCGAATCACACAGAGAAAAAAAATTATATTCTGAGTTGGTGAAAATTTAAGCTACTGAATACAACCCCCCTGGCTTTATACCAGGTGCAAGTTTACAGCTGTGTCTGACAGCTGACTTGAGAGCGGATTTATTTCCAGCCTGTCTTCTTTTACATGGTTCTAACGGGAAATTTGTTTGCGTAGGATGGCGGCATGCAGTGCACACAACCAGGAGCTGCAGAGGAAAGTCTTCCAGCTGGAGAAATGCAACATGTGAGAGAATCTTTTACTTGGTAATTTTCACATTCCATAAAAGTCCCCTGAAATTGAACTTTTTACCCCGCTCTCTCCATATCAGCTCCATGATGGAACAACTGCGTCGGCTCCAGGCGATGGTCATGAACGGATCCAAAAAAACGGCCCAGACTGGGACCTGCATTCTGGTGAGGGTTAAAAGAAGAATATTAGCACATGAAAGATACACGCATATATTAATCATGCTTTGGGCTTTAACACACACTAGACACATACATAACATAGTATTTTCTCTGGCACTTGTCAATGTTTTCTTTCAGCTCATGTCAAGGTGTAATAACCACGAAAATGTTTAAATCAACACATTCTTGGTCTTATTTTGAATTATTTAATTGTATATTTTATTCCAACCTTTCTTAAGCATTTCAAAAGCAGTAGCACCCAGGTAAATTCCTTACAAAGATGCAATACTTTATGGAAGCTTGTCCGCCACAGTATAAAAAATTAAAAAGGTAATTGAGACCATTTATCTCACAATTTTTTTTTCTCGCAATTGCCAATTTACATCTCGGGTTAATGACTTTTTTTCTCAGAATTGTGTGCTAAAAATTCAGAATTGCGTGATATAAAGTTGCAAAAGTCAGAATTGCGATTAAATTGCAGAATAAACTTGCAATTCGGAGAAAATGAAGTAAATGCTGGCCAAGTGCCAAATGAGAGTAAAAATCGGCGTTTGCGAGTATATGAAACGGTGTCAATCGGCAGTTGGCTGGTAACATTTTTACGAATTCTAACAATGCAATGTTTTGAGAACATGAACGTGAACAACCCTTGGTTTTAACAACTGCATCGTCATGAATGTTTAAGCCTTGCCAATTGAAATATTCAAGTGCAAGAAGATGCCAAAAGGAACTCAACGCAGCCTAATATATCTGCTGTTGTATGTGTTTTTGATGTTAAAAAACACGAATTTCTCTTGATTATTCTATGTTTCGTTTATGCAGTGACTATGTAGTGTTATTTTACATTTAGTTAGCCTACTTTATTCAATTTCTGTACCTGGAAATTGTAAATTTTCACTGGTCTAACTGTCTGTTTTTGTAAAAACAATTTCATTGCCGGTACATTTTCTTCAGTTCTTCTGTTCTTTTCACTTTATTCATCAAACAATCCAGAAAAAACTGTATCACAGTTTTCACAAAAATATTAAGCATGCAGAACAGCCGATTTCTGAAGGATCATGTGAAATTGAAGACTGAAGTAATGGCTGCTGAAAATTCAGCTTTGCCATAGTAACACGATTTGAAAATGCCATTTCTTGTTGACTTCAATTCTGTAAATGTAAAAAAACACAATATGGTACATTTCATTGACTTTTATGAGGCAGCACAACACATTGACTAACAAAACATTCTTAAAGCAGTCATGAGTGTCAGGAGCCAGTAATCACAGAACAAGGAACTCCAACTTCAGCTACTTGAGATTGAGAACATACCCCAAAAACGTATTTTACAACAAAGTTGTTCTTCACCATTAATGGCTGTCTGTGCTGCTATGCTCAAGCCTTCCATCTGCCTCCCTCAGGTACTGCTTCTGTCATTCACCTTGATTCTGCTGCCCAGTCTGAAGCCCTTCACAGATACCAAGGTCAGCCAGCACGGAGACTTCAGCCCATTGAGAGGTGAGTTTTCTGGCTGAAATATCCCCACTATCCAGTCCTTGAGGGGATTGTAAAACCTATTACAACTACCTTATATCCTGTGGTCACTAACTTGAGAGGAAAATGTCATGCTTGAAGAACAAATGGTTCTTGAATCTGTGTAATGTATCATTTGGTTGACAAGCCATTAGGCTTGGGCTGAAGCTTTATGGCAGTTATTGGAAAGACTGAGGGAGGTGACGAAGACGTGATGTTTCCCACACGTTGAATCAATGGTGTGGAAGAAAAGTTGCAATTTGTCCTCATCAAACCGCTGTCACTGTTTCTGAAGGGAATCAATTCTTATTGTGCAGGCTAAGCGTAGGTCATGGTTAAAGTTTGGCGCACTTGATCACAGTCTTGTTCGATTAGCGTCCTGTTGAGCTCCGCAGCTCTTTTGAAGTTGGTGGCTGAAGTTCATGAAATAAAGAACAGGGTAAAATGTCTCAAAGCGTGACTCGGCTGTGTTTATTTCATTCACAGACTTAAAATAACTGGCTTTGACCAGCTACAGGAAGTAGACTGTGAATTTCTAAAGTCTTGAGTTTGATTCCGAAAGATTGACAATATGTATTTGTTAAAAAGTGTATGAATGTCTTTGCACATGGGCTTTTAGGACTTTTATGTCATCAAAATTTATTGAAAACTAAATACTAAATTATCAACTAAATGATAATTTTTGCTATTTTTCTAGAAGTCTAATGCCCTTTAAGTATAGATTTCATTGTTATACCCTTGCCCATGATCCAAAATATGAAAATATTCACAACGCTTCACTTTTTCCACAATTTGATATGTTACAGCCTTATTCCAAAATGGATTAAATTCATTATTTTCCACAAAATTCTTTGGCTTGGTTTGTGCTCATGCATTGTTAACTGTAGGACATTATATAGACAGGTGTGTGTCTTTCCAAATCCTGAATTTACCACAGGTGAGCTCCAATCAAGCTGTCGAAACATCTCAAGGATGATCAGTGGAAACAGGATGCACCTGAGCTCAATTTTGAGTGTCATGGCAAAGACTTATTTACATTTTCTTTATTTTTAATAAATTTGCAAAGATTTCAAACAAACTTCCTTCACGTTGTCATTTAGGGTATTTGTAGAATTTTGAAGAAAATAATGAATTTAATCCATTTAGGAATAAGGCTGTAATGTAACAAAATGTGGAACAAGTGAAGCGGTGTGAATGCTTTCCGGATGCACTGTACATTTCTTTTAGACTTTTTGGGTAAATGTGTCCTGAATTGATGAATTGCGGAGGTGAACTTTGAATTTCACTAATAAAGGGAAATGTAAAGGGCTAGATCAACCAGTTCTGTAAAATGCATTTCATGAAGCTTCATTTGGCAAGCATATAGACTGAGTGCAACATAGTGTTACAAATTCTGACAATGGAAGAACATCAAGGAAACACACAGGGTAAACAGCAGGGAAGAAGAAGAGGAGTAAGGATGCATGGTGGAACGGCAAAACAGTGGAAGAGGTCAAGATTGTAGACATGTTTCTGATAAAATAAGGAACACGTTTGTGGACCATGTTCTCATTCATGACCTTATGGCCGAGGCGGGTCGAAAGGTACAGCTGAATGTTGGGAGAACAATTATGTCTTCAATCATTCAAACATTTGTAGACAGAACAGGTATGTAATCAGACAATGTTCACGATACTGTATACTTACTGTAATTCCATGGGTAACAGTAGTCCATTGGATTTTATATTGTACAGTAAATATATTTTATAGACAATGTAACACACACACATACAAATGTGTGTATGTGTGTACACTCACCTAAAGGATTATTAGGAACACCATACTAATACTGTGTTTGACCCTTTTCGCCTTCAGAACTGCCTTAATTCTACTTGGCATTGATTCAACAAGGTGCTGAAAGCATTCTTTAGAAATGTTGGCCCATATTGATAGGAAAGCATCTTGCAGTTGATGGAGATTTATGGGATACACATCCAGGGCATGAAGCTCCCGTTCCACCACATCCCAAATATGCTCTATTGGGTTGAGATCTGGTGACTGTGGGGGCCATTTTAGTACAGTGAACTCATTGTCATGTTCAAGAAACCAATTTGAAATGATTCGAGCTTTGTGACATGGTGCATTATCCTGCTGGAAGTTGTCATCAGAGGATGGGTACATGGTGGTCATAAAGGGATGGACATGGACAGAAACAATGCTCAGGTAGGCCGTGGCATTTAAACAATGCTCAATTGGCACTAAGGGGCCTAAAGTGTAAGAAAACATCCCCACACCATTACATCACCACCAGCAGCCTGCACAGTGGTAACAAGGCATGACGGATCCATGTTCTCATTCTGTTTACGCCAAATTCTGACTCTACCATCTGAATGTCTCAACCGAAATCGAGACTCGTCAGACCAGGCAACATTTTTCCAGTCTTCAACTGTCCAATTTTGGTGAGCTCGTGCAAATTGTAGCCCTTTTTTTCCTATTTGTAGTGTGGATGAGTGGTACCCGGTGGGGTCTTCTGCTGTTTTAGCCCATCCGCCTCAAGGTTGTGCATGTTGTGGCTTCACAAATGCTTTGCTGCATACCTCGGTTGTAACGAGTGGTTATTTTAGTCAAAGTTGCTCTTCTATCAGCTTGAATCAGTCTGCCCATTTTCCTCTGACCTCTAGCATCAACAAGGCATTTTCGCCTACAGGACTTCCGCATACTGGATGTTTTTCCCTTTTCACGCCATTCTTTGTAAACCCTAGAAATGGTTGTGCGTGAAAATCCCAGTAACTGAGCAGATTGTTAAATACTCATACTGGTCCGTCTGGCAACAACAACCATGCCACGCTCAAAATTGCTTAAATAACCTTTCTTTCCCATTCTGACATTCAGTTTGGAGGTCAGGAGATTGTCTTGACCAGGACTACACCCCTAAATGCATTGAAGCAACTGCCATGTGATTGGTTGATTATATCATTTCATTAATGAGAAATTGAACAGGTGTTCCTAATAATCCTTTAGGTGAAAAGGTTTAAAAATCTTAAGGATAATTCAAGAAATGTACCAAAGCGAAAGAGAAAAACTGATTGAGTAGAATAATTACATTAACTAGTCTATATAAACTAGAGTTTACATTTATTTTCTAAACCAGGGGTTTTACATTTATTTTCTAAACCGGTTACACCCAGGGTCCTCCAGAAGGTTCTAAGGGGTCCCCAGAACATTTCAGAGAATAAAACAAAAAACAAAGCAAAATTGGACAAAGTCTATTGAACATTCTAACTGTTTCATTTCTAAATGTTTCTCTCCTTTCTTGCCTTATACACATTATAGAATTGCATATGTTTGCTTTGAATCTTTCTACTGAGTTTTTCTCACTATAGTCCCTTTTATCTTGCTCACTGGGGTTGTTAGGCAGTATTCTTAACACAGTATGTAAGCTGCTTACAGACACTTATTGTGAAAGTTGCTTTTTCAAAAAAAAAAAAAAGAAAAGAAAAAATCAGGTTTATTCAGGTTTTTACAACCAACATTAACTACATAAAATATCAAATCAGGTGGCGTTTGTTTTGAAGAACGATAGCACAGACATACCTTTCGCAAGAAAAGTCTAATGTATCTTTCTTACATTGTCTTTAACCTCTTGCAGTTCAGTCACGGTCACTGCGCAACCTCCAGTCTTCCCGCACCCTCGAGCATCCATACTCAGTCACAGAGGACCCCAAAATTCTCCCGCGCTTCTCTGAGGATAAAAGTATGGAGGAGATGGCGTCGCTGCTGGGAAGACTTCACAGGAGACCGGAGTTCACCAATTACGACTCTGAATTTCACAACCACAGCTTAGACCAGCATGACGAGCATCACCATGGAGACCCCATCACTGGCCATGTAGCGACAGTGACCTTGAATCCACGACGTGGCTCAAGACGGAGTCCTCATGCTGATGATATGTGAAGGGCAGAAGGGGATTTACCCGGGGATTTGTCAAAATTCCTTTAACACAGCGTTTTTGAAGACAGGAGCCAGCCAACAGATGGCTGGAAGCTGTTTTTCCCTTCTATCTATCCTGAAGTAATCTTTAAGAGATACAGCAGAGCTACTTATATTATCAAACTTCGGATAAAAAAAGTTTTTTTATCTGCTTATTAATATGCAGCTGCTTATTTGGAATGAAGTGGTTATTTTTCCTCGTTTTCTCGACATTTAAGAAGCAAATAATCTTTATTTTTAGTTTAAACCCACATGAAAAAATACTACAGTAGCCTATATTATAGTAAAGTTACTCTAGTAAATACTATAGTGTTTTTGAACCGTACTATAGTAAATATACTACTACAGTAGTGTAGTAAATACTATAATATAGCCCTACTACAATTTACTGTAGTATCTTTACTATAGTATGGTTCAAAAACACTATAGTATTTACTAGAGTAATTTTACTGTAATATACTATAATATAGCCTACTATTGTATTTTTTCATATGGGAATGCAGTGGGGTCAAAAAGAAAACACTTCCATTCTCAAATATAGGCCTATTTTTATTTTTGTTTACTTTAAATGAGAGAGCTTTTTTGCGATAGCCTACTGGTTGACTGTAGGCTACATCGTGCTTATTGACATGCAATTATTTATAAGCTTACCTGTAGGCTAAAGGCCTATTATCTTAAAGCTTCCGCTATGAAAAAATATTCCACAAAAAAATCTGCACTAGCGACAAGATAAATGCTGCAACAATATTGCTGTAATATTATTGTAATAGGCATACTCCAATATCAGACTTCTAAGGTAATTCTCATTATAATCGAAAACTGTGGCACAAGATTGCGACAGTTGCGTTTGTGATGTTGACAGTCCGCGGTGTCATAAGAGAGATGTGAATGTAGCGCCGGTTTCATTTACGCGAATGAGCGGAATGATATACAGCGTTGCTATCAGGCAGCTGGGTGACGCAATCGACCAATCAATAAGTATTTCAGAGAGCCGTGTAATAAA
Organism: Gobiocypris rarus; assembly: GCA_023029165.1. Classification (NCBI taxonomy): domain Eukaryota; kingdom Metazoa; phylum Chordata; class Actinopteri; order Cypriniformes; family Gobionidae; genus Gobiocypris; species Gobiocypris rarus. Next base: position 19,654,386 of record CM040929.1, on the reverse strand, counting down.
ATGCATATGAAAGTGTAATTTGAGTGAGAAGTTAAGTGTAAAAATTTAGAATTTCAAAAAACTTTAATGTGAGCAAGAAAATGTGACCTTTGTACATACTAAATAACATTAGGCTATAGGCCTAGTACTAGTAGGCTATCCCAGTAAACATTGGTATGACGGCAACGTTGTATCCCTGGTGCAAAAAAATAGTTGCGGTAGGACGGCATACATCTGCAAAAACATGTAACAGAAGATTTCCTAAAAATGTATTCAGATATGTCCGTTCAACATTCATTTCGGAACTATTTTTCAACCATGACATGTCGGAGGGACGTTAATCGTCCAAATGTTTGT